>APFE031753389.1:51580-78740 GCA_000404065.3 Pinus taeda
ATATATATATAGTGCAACTATAAGAATATCCAATGGCCAGAGTTCGTTTATTCAAAGATGGGAAGCGCATTTATCAAACATTAGGATTGCTACATAGGAAAAAGTTCAATTCTTCTTGGAAATTCGCAGCAAAATACACATAGAAATCAAAATGTTAAGCGATTCAGAAAAATAACCTATTGGGAGAAGCCCCAGAAGAAGCGACCTCATTGTAAAAGGTGTTTTACTTGCAGGTAGGAACAGAAATTGCATATCTAAAACAAAACCAGCAATCTAATTAGCAGAAAACCCTCTTCTTGAATCTCGAAAACATTACAAGCAACCTAACTGGAGGATCATGCTGTAAACATCATTTTCATTCAGATAACCTGCAACTTTCCCATTGTCTGACATAAAGGAAAGCTCCATTCAGGAGAAGATCATGTTCTGAACAGCTTTTCCATTCAAATAGCCTGCAACTTTTCCATTTTCTGACATAAAGGAGAGCTCCAATCAGGGGATTGGTTTTTCTTATACTCTTTCCATTCTTCCCACCACATCATGAAGCTGCTTCCTTCGAAGAAAAAATCTTGAGAAATGCTGAGATCGTTTTCCATCTGTGTTACATACTCTTCAAACTTTTCAAGATTTTGTACGCTTTGGTGTTGGCCCTGTTTCATATTTTCCAATTCTTTCAAAGCCTCTTCTACATGTGCCCAAAGGCACGAGTCCGGAGTGAGGGATGCACGCTTTGTGCGGCGTCGTTGACCTCGTGAACTGCGAGTTTTTTCTTTCTCTTCCATCCATTTCTCAAGAACTTTATGGCGATTGTGTCTTCCATCTGAAAGATAGTTGCCATTGCTGTTTGTGCGATAATAATATGCAATATCCAGAGGCTCTACCAGTTTTCTATATGTATTGCCAGCATTTATCCACTTATTTTGGGATTGGAAATCACTTGGTAACTCATGATTTTCCCACATTTCAATAATACCATCCCAAAACCCGCCGAGCTTTTCCCTACGCAAATTAGCACCTATATCCCTCCTGTCAAGTTTCTTGAAGGTATCATAATATCCGATGACACCGTTCTTCTCACAACCCTCTTTATACCATTCAATCTCTGCCATAAGACTTTGGTTCAGGCTTAACTCAATAGCTAGCCTATCAACATTTGTGTTATACCTGTTTTCAGTTTCTCCAGCTTTTCGTAGGGCAAGCTGTGCATGATCATTCTGCACAAAGTTATCATCACCAATTCAACAACATTTCAAAGATCGATTAGTGTGTCTGATAAAATTCAAAAGAGCAGAAGAGCAGATAACACAACGCTCCAGTAAATCTTATATCAGGTCTTACACAATACATAAACTAGCATGCAGAAAGCTGAAAAGGCCAGCCTAGGAAGCACAGCATTCACAGTAAAGACGGGTAATTAATTAGATTGCAATGTTTTTCCATCTCAAGAAGGGCTCTACAGCCGTGTTACGGAGTAGATTCCTCTGTGGGCATGTTAGGAAGACCTTGCAGCGAGGTGTGCATGTTAGGCAGACTTGCAGAGAGGTGGGGAAATCCCTCTGTGTACCTTGCAGTGATTTGACTGGTAAAGTTAATGGAGATATACCAAACTGTAATTCTATATTTCTCTTACATTTTAGACATATTTACTCATATAAAAAACGTATTACATTCTTTTGTTCTTTCGAATATTAATCCAGAAAAGAATTGAGTATTACCTGAGCTCCAATACCAATCGCTTCTAACTGCACTGAAATTCCCATGGCGAAAGAAAATTCGGAATCAGGATTTGCAAATTTTCTCGCACATTTAGTGTTTTCTATGACATGTTTCAAAACCGTAGCATACACTATATGCTCTGAAAAACATTCCTCTACTGTAATATCCGAAGGATTTTCATTACTCTGCATTGTCAAATGAAGCATCTTCAAAACAGTGTCAGAATTGTCAATACATGTTGCGCCATGGCTTGAGCAGAACATGTAAGTGCCAACAGGTCTGTACGGGCTTCTCTTCGTGGCCCTGTCTGACCACTTTTGAGAATCAAAAACATAGTTGGAAGTATAGTGCAGGACATTATTGAGAAGAATCCTACAAGCCTCTTGCATAGAAGAATATGGAATTTTGCCATGCCAATAGGGTAAAATAGCAGTCAAAGGCGCAGAAATTTCCTCAGGCGGTGCAAGGAGCATCCGAGGAACAATGTCATGTTTGGAAACCACATGGCAAAAGTTGCCTCCCCAATTCTCACGGCCAACTGCTTCAACCAGTGTTTCATCTCCAACCAGAGGGCAACCAAATGTAATACAAAAAGGAGAGATTTTCCTTGACCTCTTTCCCAGAACCCATAGTGTAGCCAAGGTTGCAACTGCCCCTCCTAAGGAATGACCCACAAATATAATGGGTTTGAGGTTTCTTTGTGTGGAGTCCGCAGAAACCTGTAACTGATGGATCTGGAATACATCGACACAACGTTACTTTTCCTTTTGAATTTCAATATTTTATCTATAATAATTGAAGAAGTAAACCCGCTTGATGTGAAACTGAGGTTACTTTTGAGAGTTGTTTCTAGATAAATCAATTTACCTTTGCTTGGAAATCAGTTTTCTCCATAATATCCAGGAACAGCTTAAGAGCTCCCTGATGGACGATGGCTGGTTTATCATCGTAACCCTTGAGGCAATCCGGGAAGGCCTGGTTGTTTGTTTGTATATTCCCCGCTCCATCGATGAAACTTTCTGTTTTAAGAAATGAAGGGAAGGCAACATATGCAACGCCCCCGTGCTCCTTCAGACTAAAATTCTCTGAATTGCTTGCGCGACCTGATTCTTCCCAAGCCTTGAACAGTATTTCGCATGAAGCAAGGAAAGCTGCAGCCTCCTGACCAACGGTGAACCTGCAACAGCATATCTATAAATTAGCACCGTAAGGGCAACCAAGTATGGATCCCTCAAAAGTTTGAATCATGTGCTTAAAACTTTGCACATTTTTATGAATCAGGAGGTAGGGACGACATGACCAGATTCAACAAGAATAGATAACGCCTTCAATACCTGAGATGAAGATAAAAAATGTGACAATGAAAAAACACTATAGAAGATTACATATACAAATTGGGCTTCTAAACAAGAAAACTGAGGTGTCTATTACACTGAAACCATTTAGCTCGCCAAATAATGCAGAACAAAAACCATGCCATTACTGGACAGGATTAACTCCCATTTAGCTTGCCAAATACTGCAGAACAAGAACCATGCCATTACTGGACAGGATTAACTCTCATTACTAATATCACAGATGTCGTCCCCTGCCTACACCTCAGGAAGATTAATAGCCATACTGTTTAAGGGGGAAAGCCTCCTAAAGCTTATCTGGGAAATGATGGACCTAGAGCCTGCAATAGATGGATGAGTAATTTACAATGAAAAAACACTATATAAGATTACATATACAAACTGCGCTTCTAAACCGTATAACTGAGGTGTCTACCACACTGAAACCACTTAGCTTGCCAAAAACTGCAGATCAACAACCATATTATTGCATCTGCCATTACTGAACAGGATCAAACTTCCATGACTAATATCACAGCTGTCCTCCCCTGCCTAGACCTCAGGAAAATTAATACCCATACTGTTCAAGGGGGAAAGCCTCCTAAAGCTTAGTTGGAAAATGGACCTAGAGCCTGCAATAGATAGATAGACAATTTACAATGAAAAAACAATATATGAGATTACATATACAAACTGGGCTTCTAAACAGTATAACTGAGGTGTCTACCACACCGAAACTACTTAGCTTGCCAAAAATTGCATATCAACAACCAGATTAATGCATCTGCCATTACAAGACAGGTTCAAACTCCCATTACTAATACAACAGCTGTCCGCCCCTGCCTACACTTCAGGGAGATTAATACCCATACTGTTCAAGGGGGAAAGCCTCGTAAAGCTTAGCAGGGAAATGATGGTCCTAGAGCCTGCAATAGATGGATGGGAATACCCATACTGTTCAAGGGGGAAAGCCTCCTAAAGCTTAGCTGGAAAATGATGGACCTAGAGCTTGCAATCGATGGATGAGTAATTTACAATGAAAAAACAATATATAACATTACATATACAAACTGGGCTTCTAAACAGGATAACTGAGGTGTCTGTCACTCCGAAGCCACTTAGCTTGCCAAAAATTGCAGATCAACAACCAGATTTATGCATCTGCCATTACAAGACAGGTTCAAACTCCCATTACTAATACAACAGCTGTCCGCCCCTGCCTACACTTCAGGAAGATTAATACCCATAGTGTTCAAGGGGGAAAGTCTCGTAAAGCTTAGCAGGGAAATGATGGACCTAGAGCCTGCAATAGATGGATGGGAATACCCTAGATGGATGGGAATACCCATACTGTTCAAGGGGGAAGCCTCCTAAAGCTTAGCTGGAAAATGATGGACCTAGAGCCTGCAATAGATGGATGAGTAATTTACAATGAAAAAACAATATATAACATTACATATACAAACTGGGCTTCTAAACAGGATAACTGAGGTGTCTATCACTCCGAAGCCACTTAGCTTGCCAAAAATTGCAGATCAACAACCAGATTTATGCATCTGCCATTACAAGACAGGTTCAAACTCCCATTACTAATACAACAGCTGTCCGCCCCTGCCTACACTTCAGGAAGATTAATACCCATACTGTCCAAGGGGGAAAGTCTCATAAGGCTTAGCAGGGAAATGATGGACCTAGAGCCTGCAATAGATGGATGGGAATACCCATACTGTTCAAGGGGGAAAGCCTCCTAAAGCTTAGCTGGAAAATGATGGACCTAGAGCCTGCAATAGATGGATGAGTAATTTATAATGAAAAAACAATATATAACATTACATATACAAACTGGGCTAAACAGGATAACCGAGGTGTCTATCACTCCGAAGCCACTTAGCTTGCCAAAAATTGCAGTTCAACAACCAGATTTATGCATCTGCCGTTACAAGACAGGTTCAAACTCCCATTACTAATACAACAGCTGTCCGCCCCTGCCTACACTTCAGGAAGATTAATACCCATAGTGTTCAAGGGGGAAAGTCTCGTAAAGCTTAGCAGGGAAATGATGGACCTAGAGCCTGCAATAGATGGATGGGAATACCCATACTGTTCAAGGGGGAAAGCCTCCTAAAGCTTAGCTGGAAAATGATGGACCTAGAGCCTGCAATAGATGGATGAGTAATTTACAATGAAAAAACAATATATAACATTACATATACAAACTGGGCTTCTAAACAGGATAACTGAGGTGTCTATCACTCCGAAGCCACTTAGCTTGCCAAAAATTGCAGATCGACAACCAGATTTATGCATCTGCCGTTACAAGACAGGTTCAAACTCCCATTACTAATACAACAGCTGTCCGCCCCTGCCTACACTTCAGGAAGATTAATACCCATAGTGTTCAATGGGGAAAGTCTCGTAAAGCTTAGCAGGGAAATGATGGACCTAGAGCCTGCAATAGATGGATGGGAATACCCATACTGTTCAAGGGGGAAAGCCTCCTAAAGCTTAGCTGGAAAATGATGGACCTAGAGCCTGCAATATATGGATGGGTAATTTACAATGAAAAAACAATATATAACACTACATACACAAACTGGGCTTCTAAACAGAATAACTGAGGTGCCTATCACTCCGAAACCACTTAGCTTGCCAAAAATTGCAGATCAACAACCAGATTAATGCATCTGCCATTACAAGTCAGGTTCAAACTCCCATTACTAATACAACAGCTGTCCGCCCCTGCCTACACTTCAGGAAGATTAATACCCATACTGTCCAAGGGGGAAAGTCTCATAAAGCTTAGCAGGGAAATGATGGACCTAGAGCCTGCAATAGATGGATGGGAATACCCATACTGTTCAAGGGGGAAAGCCTCCTAAAGCTTAGCTGGAAAATGATGGACCTAGAGCCTGCAATAGATGGATGAGTAATTTATAATGAAAAAACAATATATAACATTACATATACAAACTGGGCTTCTAAACAGGATAACTGAGGTGTCTATCACTCCGAAGCCACTTAGCTTGCCAAAATTTGCAGATCAACAACCAGATTTATGCATCTGCCATTACAAGACAGGTTCAAACTCCCATTACTAATACAACAGCTGTTCGCCCCTGCCTACACTTCAGGAGGATTAATACCTATACTGTCCAAGGGGGAAAGTCTCGTAAAGCTTAGCAGGGAAATTATGGACCTAGAGTCTACAATAGATGGATGGGTTATTCCCAAGGGCAGAGACCAACCTCAAAAAAATTTCTATTTTAACCAGCACAAAACTCCAACTTTTATCCCAAAGGCACCCTAAACTTCCTTCAAAAATTCAATGTTCCTCTACCAAAAAATTTCCTACTGATTTTTCAAAATGTAAAGAAGACACCCATATCCTCATATGAATTTGTGGAAAACAGAATCCCAAGCTTGTCCTTACAGTGGGGTAGATGAGTCTTCTTCCATATTGAGCAATTGTTGCTTGCTTCGATTTGCTGCGCATTGGCGTTGGATTTAAGCGCTGAATGTTGCCCATATAAGAATTCATAATGGGTACGGCTCGTTACTTACATGGAAAAAAGGAAGGAGCCCAGGAAGAACACTAGAAGTAACAAGGAAGGAGCTCAGGAAGAACATTAGAAGACTTTCATTGGGTATGCAGGGTGGAAACTGTATTTGTCACTGTAAAATATACAGTGATAGTGATCGCTCGCTCTGTTTAAGTGAAGAATGTGAAAAGGTTCATTATCCACCCTTGTCTGGTACGTAAATATTGATACCGATTTAGTGAGAAGCCTTACACAAAATCACACCAATAGCTGAGGAGCGCTGACAAATTAATTATATTTTATTTTTTAAAGGGATTTTAAAGAAGTGGCCACGTTCTCAGTTTCTGTGGAAAACCAAAGGAAAATTGAACGGTCAGCGAGTTCCAAGAAATTCGGTGGAAAACCAAGGGAAAATGGAATGGTCAGCGAGTTCCAAGAAAATGGAGTAAGATTGTGAATGAAAGAGATCTCATATATTTTGTTTATTGGAAAATGCTTATTTCACCAAAGACAAGTAAGGCTGGCTTGACAATTCTAAATGGAGTGGTCTATAATGCGATTTTTTGGAGATTTCGGTGACGGAATTCGGCGGAAGAAATGAGGTTAAATCTTGATTTTTAGCAGTTAAAATGGTTTTTTAACTGCATATTTGGATTCAGCCCCCTGAAAAACCCCTGGGAGCCATTGATTGTGCAGAAACTAGCTATCAAACTTGGGATTCCAGTGAATTGCTGCTAGATTTTGACTGGAAAAATCCGCCGGAAAGACTTTCAAAAAGTCGCGCGTTATAGACTACTGCATTCTAAATGTGGAACAGTTCTAAATGTATAATTATTAGCTGTACCTGTTAAATAAATATTAGTAATATCAACTATGTTTGTTTTCCATCTGGACGTGACTTCTGTTTAATTAAAGGATTTTATATATTTTTTTCAGAAGGATATTATATATAATTATATATTAAATTAATTATATTTTTGTATTATTATATATTAATTAATTATATTTTTGTTTATATAAAATATTATATTATATAATTATCCACGTATATTACATTTATTCATATATTAAACTTTATCCATATATTTTCATCAATATATGATTATTGAATATTTCATTATGGTTTAATTTTCTTAATTTTTATTATGAAAATAAAAAATGTTACGTATAATTTTGTAATACACCAAGAATGTTTTAGATTTTTGTATTTTTATAATGAAAATAAAAAGGTTATATAAATTTTTAATATTGTTTTTATTGTTATTTGGTTGATAGTTAAATTACATATTTTGTAATTATTAAAATTGTTTTGGTTCGCATATTTATAGTAATTTGTAATAATTAAAGTTTTGATTTAAAACAATTATTGGATAAACACAATAGTAAACTTTAATGTTGTAAAGATTTTTTTAGGTTGCAATCATAACTTACAATTTATTACAGGAATCACTTCATAAAGTTTTGATTTAAAACAATTATTGGATCAACACGATAGTAAATTTTAATATTGTAGAGATTTTTTTTAGGTTGCAATCATAAATTACAATTTATCACAGAAATCACTTCATATGTTATGATTTTTGTAATACAAAAACCAACATATTTATATATTAATAAGTATTTGTATTTATATTTTCAAGACGGAGTATTCTTAGGGGTTTATGCCAACCACATAATAACATTCTATAAATTATTATATACCATCTATTGATATATGTATTTATAATAGAGACAGAGAGTATTACAATGGGTTTATACCAACCATTATTATATTCCATAAACTATTATACATCAACCATGTACTAGACCTTATTCAAAGAATATGTGCATATTACATTGATTATTATTCCTAAGAACATTATTTTAATTTTTCTCTCTAAGTACCTTACATCACATCTACAAGTTGAATGCATTGGTGGTCAATTTTGATGGCATTATTTTGAACTACCAAGGCAGATGGGATAATCATGGGATTTGTAAATCAACCAACCCTATTCTGCTTGTAACAAAAGCAAACTACTAAATGTTGTTAAGACTGCGAGGCTCCCTCCTAGGCTCCTCTAACTAAGAACTAAATTTCTCTAACTTTAAATACAATAAAATAGGAAATAACTTATTTCTATCTAAACATTTATTTGATGATAATATACCATTAGAATTTATTTATCATAATTTAAATAAGTAAGACTTTCATTACAACCATTTACATAAGTAATCAATAAATAGAGGAGTACATGTTCCAATAGCTTAGTTGAGATGCTCCTGAGCACTTGAGTCTGTTGGGATGCTCCTCTTGACTATCTGACTGGATTTACCTCTCAGCCAACTAAGAAGTATTTCCTAACGCAGGGAATCTCCATATGTTCCCTAGCCCTCCGAACCCAAGTCCAACCAGATGTAGTGTGTCCAAGTTAAACAAACACTCTCCTTCTCCCCCTTCTCTTTTCTCCACCTTCGTCCCAAAACAAAATCATTCAATACCACAATGAAAACCAAAACCAAAACCAAGACCAAGGATCCCCCCCTTCTCTCATCATCCTTCCCCTTTTATGCCTCCTTCTCCCCCCACCTCAACCACCTATCATTAATGTCATAACTACCCCTTCATCCTTTCATTTGACTTTTCTTACCATATCTTCTCCCAAGTAAATTTGAGAGGATGTTTTGGAGATAATATATGGATATTTAATTTGGTAATTAATTGGGGAGGACCATATCTTCTCCCAAGTGAATTTGAGAGGACGTTTTGGGGATGAGATATGAATATATAATTTGGTAATTAATGGGAGAGGATCATATCTTCTCTCTAATAAATTTGAGAGGAAATTTTGGGGATATGGATATTTGAATTGGAATAAATGGAAGGAGACCATATCCTATCAAAATTTAAATTTGTGGAGGCAAGTTGGGAATTGAATAATAATAAAATTTATATCAGTAATAAATTACAGTTTCACCAATCTAGGTATGTACCAATATTTCTTGATAATTATAAGTCAATATTTTCAGGTAATTTAAATACTAATAAAGAATGATAAGATTAAGTAGGGAATTACATATACTCCTTCAGAAAACTTTATCCCGAAGTTAGAGTGAAAAAGATACAAAGAGTTCGAAACAGTTTGACAATAAGGCATAACAAAATAGAGAGAGATTTATAGTAGTAAAATTTGATAAGTCAGACAATAGCATCATGTCCCCTAAAGAGTCTCCAACTGATCTATATCCTCCTATCCTTCCTGGCCTACCTCTGTTCGCACCCTATCCATCCTCTGCTACTATATATTGTGGCATCGGCTATATCAATCTAACCACTGATAAAACCAATATGGCGGAAGCGTCGACTATATCGACCTAACTTCCCCAGCAGGCAACTGGCAATCGTCATCACACATCTAGGGGAGCGTGTCCACCACTGCCCTCCCACAATTCCATGTTTGGAGGTTACATGGTGGGAAATACCTCCACCCCTCCTTACAACTAGGGTCAACACCCTAATATGGACCACACTACAATGTTGGTTGAATGTTTGTCATCAAATAATCCAGTCAGGTAGTCTTGTCACCTGCCATTTATATTTTATCCAAGTCATAAGAGCGCATATCCAATAGATACAAAATGTAACAGAACAATGTAAATTATACCTTTCCTCATGAGATGTCTCGACCTTCCCCAATGGAAGAGTAGATCTTGGCTATCTTATAGTTCTTTCCAATCTGCGAGTTAGCTCTCATTCATGCATTTATATAACAACAAGATATATATAGATAAGTGATCTTAAACATCATGTTATTAAGTCTAGTATCCACATGTCAATTTTGCAGTTCATACTGGAAATAAATCATAATTTCACTAAGTCATTCATTAAATAAATCATATCCACTTAAGCCATACATGAAACAACAATAATTTTGATAAGTCATGCACTAGATATTTCATCACCAAGTAAGTCATACATCAAACATTTCCATCATCAATACCTAATCCATCTAATGATTTATACAAGTAGTTTCACATGTCCAAATAAATGCATCAATATTACATAGTGTTCATAAATAAATAACATGGAACTATAAAATAGAGCCTCAGCATAAGTAGCTATCTAAGTCAAAATGGGCATCACAGATGCTCGAAAAGTGAGGGGTAGTTACAACATATAGTCTCTGCATCCTCCCAGGTAGCAGATCCTGGGCTATACTTGTCCCACTGGACCTTAACCTAGTCCACCATGCGATGTCTGAGCTGTCGAACCCTATGGTCCAATATGCATAATGGTTCGACCACTACGATTCCCATGTCCGAGACCTACAAATCCCTTCCCTCTAATCTAGTTTGTGAGATTCCTTAGAAACATAATGTCGTAAAATAGATACATGAAAAACATCATGAGTTTTATGCAAATTGGGTGGTAGTACAAGACGATAGGCAACTGGTCCAATCTTCTCCTTGATCCTAAAAGGTCCTACGAACCGAGGTGACAGCTACAGCACTTTCCCAAACTGAATGGTGCTTTTGTTGGGTCGAATACGAATAAAAACTTAGTCCCCTACTTCATAACTGCGATCAATCCTATGTGAATCAACATAACTCTTCGGTCTATCTTGTGCTTCCTTTAACCTTTGTCGAATATGTTTTACCTGTTCCTCCATTTCTTGAACTAATTCTGGCCCAACTATTACTTGGTCCTCAAACTTTTCCCAACTCAACGACGTCCTACATGGCCTTCCTTATAGGGCTTGATAAGGAGGCATCCTAATTGAACTGTGGTAACTGTTATTATAGGCAAACTCTATCAATGGTAAGTACCTTTCCCACTGAGTCTGATTATCCATGACGTACATTCGAAGCATGTTTTCCATAACCTTATTTACTCTTTCGGTATGCCCATCTGTTTCTGGATGATATGCAGTGCTCAGGTTCAACTAAGTCCCTAGTGCTGACTACAAACTTGTCCAAAACCTAGATGTAAATCGAGAGTCTCTATCAGAAATTATCTTTGTGGGTAATCCATGTAGTTGAATAACTTCACTTATAAAGACTCGTGCCACATCAGTAATAGCGTAAGTATCTCTTACTGGAATGAAATGGACACTTTTGGTCAAATTATCAATTATAACCAATATAGAATTGTGCCTCTGTGACGTGAGTGGCAAACCCAAAACAAAATCCATAGAAATACCTCCCATTTAGACATAGGGATGTCATGTTGTTGTAGGAGTCCTACTGGACGGCGATGATCATCCTTCACTCATTGACATTCAAGACATTTGGCAACAAACTAGACTATGTCGTGCTTCATGCCTACCCAAAAGAAGAGTTTCTTCATGTCCGCGTACATCTTCTTCACTCCAGGATGTGCACAATAGAGTTCTCTATATGGCTCTTCGATGCAGTCCTTCTTATACCCCTTCCTTAGGTACGTACATTCTCCCTTGAAATATCAATAGTCCATTTGGTGCAAGGACATATCCCTCAAACTTTGGTTCTATTTACCTCCCACCCTAGAGTGCTGAGATAACCTTTAGATACCAAGTATCTTCAAAGAGTTTCTCTAACACACATTCCCTCAAATTTACCTTTAGAGATACTAGGGAGAAGGTTCGTGGTCTCTTGCTTAGTGCATCAGCCATCACATTCTCCTTTCCCTTGATGTATGAGATCTCAAAACCATACTCACTCATGAATTTGCTCCACTGCCTTTGTCTAGCATTCAAATCCCTTTGAGTGAAGAGATGCTTCAGGCTTTGATGATCTGTTCTTAACTCAAATCTGCTCCCAATGAGGTAGTGTCTCCACAGTGTCAAAGCTAACATCACTGTTTCTAACTCTAAGTCGTGGGTAGCACACAACTCTTCATGTTTCTTCAATTTTCTAGATGTGTAAGCTATTACTCCGCCCTCTTGCGTCAATATTGCCCTCAATCCTTGCTTCAAAGCATCAGTGCATACAGTGAAGTATTTCTCCATGTTAGGGACTCGAAGGATCGGTGCACTAGTTAGTAACCTCTTTAGTTCTGTAAATGCAGTGTCACATTCATTTTCCCATTCATAGCTGACCCCCTTTTGCTGTAATGTGGTGATGGGTTTTGCAATCCTTGAAAACCCTTCCACAAACCTGCGATAATACCCTGCTAGCCCCATAAAACTACGCACCTCATGTGCATTTTTTGGTACTATCCAATCCATTATGGCCTTTACCTTTTCCGGGTCAACTGAAATCCCTTCTCCTGAAATGATGTGCCTAAGGTAATGAACTTTCTTCTGAAAGAAGGAACATTTTGACAATTTTCCATACAATTGATTTTCCCTTAAGCAAGTCAATACAACCATTAGGTGTTTTTCATAATCCTTTTCATTCTTAGAATACATAAGAATGTCATCCAGAAAGACTTGCACAAATTGGTCCAAATACTTCCCGAACACATCATTCATTAGGCTCATGAATACTGTTGGTGCATTGGTCAAACCAAATGGAACAACTATGAACTCGTAGTGCCCAAACCAAGTTCGTAATGAATTTTTTGAGATGTCACCTTCCTTAATCCTCAATTGGTGGTATCCAGATCGTAGATTGATCTTTAAGAAAACTGTTGCTCCTTTCATCTGATCAAATACATCATCTATTCTAGGTATCGGGTACCTATTCTTTACTGTGACTCTATTCAAGTCCCTATAATCTATGCATAGCCTTAAGGAACCATCCTTCTTCTTGAAAAAAATCACTGGTGCACCCTGGCAAGGTGAAATACTAGGTCTAATAAATCCCAAGTCTAAGAGCTCTTTTAACTGCATTTGCAACTCACAAAGTTCTAGAGTTGTCATCCTATAGGGTGTCTTATGATCCAGATTTAAACAGGAACGCAATAAATTACAAATATAACCATAAACACAAATATGCAGTGGAAATAATACTTCATTTCATTACTGTAAAATAATAAATTATGCTTAAAAATAGAAATGGAAATAAACCAGCTAGGGCAATGGTAGCTTATCTTTGAGAAGAGATGTGACGGCTACATGCCTCTAAACTGTGTTACAATGAGGGTCAAAGGCCTATTTATTGTTGAGAAATAATGGAAAACCCTAAACATCCAAAAACCTAACCCTAGAAGATGAAATGCCAAACTGTGGGCCCCGTTTTGGGTAAATTGCTACATCAACTTCTCGGGGTCATAACTTTGGCACCCGATCTCTGTTTGACGCGTACAATAGCTCGTTAGAAAGATCTATCCGAGAACTATAACTTTTGGAAGAGGAACATTAGTTCATGGACCCATGTTGCTCTCAGATTTCCCAAAAAACATTGTTTATGGCCTCAAAACGACTCCAGAAGTTCAGGACCCGAAAAATAGCTAAAAATAGTAAATTGTGCTGCAATTAAGGAAACTGAAAAGCTGAAAGAGACAGTTGTCGAGGTCCAAGTGGGATAGATGGGTGGCTACCAACTTCCACCTGGATCATTCCTCCCCCCTTAAGAAGCAATGGTCCCCATTACGTTGAGTTCCTCCATCTGGTGAACTTGATCCCTGGTGACTTGTTCTGCAATCTCTAATGTGTCCAGTAATGGTGGGAAGCATGCTCGAGGGCGTTCCACATTGAACACTTAGTGTAGGCGAAGGAATGAGGGAATGTTTTGCTCCAAAGAATTGTTTTCGACAGCCTTGGTAATGATGTAAGGACCATGTCGGAGTGGTTTGCGCTTCTGATGGGTTCTGGTAAGGCATTCTTTCTGTCGATGCAACCAGACTTTGTTTCCCACCTAAAACTTGTGTGGTATCCCTGTGGGTGAGAATAAGTTGTCCATGTGTTCTTTCATGACCATATCCCTTTGTTGTTGTTGCTGCTACGTGGAGGGACCCTTCGCAGGGGTCATGGATGTGGCGACGATCTTCCCCTTACTTTGGGAGCAAACTAGACAGAAAATGAATTTCCTAGTCTGTGAGATGAGCTTGCTAAATTTCTTAGTAGTGATCAAGGAGGTGGTAGTAGGTGGGGCTACCTCCGATATCATGTATAATGAATTACCCAAAGTAATAATAACAGCGCGAGGCCTTGACTCATACACAACATATCGCCTCCATAAGTATGGTTGGCCTAATAAGACAACACAAACATTAAGCGGTGCAACATCACATAATACCTCGTCTATAAAGGGCTTGATCCTGTAGGCAAGGCGACATTGTTGGCGGACTTGGAGATCTCGTCCTTCGTGAAGCCACCCAATACTCTATGGTTGCGGGTGTGGTATAGTCGGTAGGCCCAACCGCTTCATGACCTCTACTAAAATGAGGTTCTTTTGGCTGCCACTGTCGACAATGAATTGTAGCGGCAAACCCTTCACCCACATCTATGAGTGGGAAAGACGCTCCCCCTCCTCTGGATCTTCAGGCTCATTGTTCTGGATCTTGGCGGTGGAAACAATGGCACTGGGCTCCGCATCAATGATATGCTTCCCTTTGCCATTCCCCTTGTTGGGTTCTAACTCAGGGTCAGAACATGCATCTGATTCTGAAGCCTTCAACTCGACCACGAGCGACTGCTTGGTCCGACACTCACTTGTGTTGGGAGTGGGGCTCTTGTGGAAGTCACACCACTTTCCTGTGTCCTTCTTCGACTTCGTGGTGTTGTTCTTTTCTTGTGGCTTTGACGGGTTGTATTGGGTTGCCTCGTCTTGGCTTTGTCCTTGGTTCTGCGATTTGGGGAAGCCTTTTCCTTGCTTCGGATTCACAGATCCAAAGTCTCGCTTCTTTTGTTTGAACTTCTGCTCGATTTTGACAACGTATCGGTATGTCGTGCCAAGCGAGGAGATGTTCAGGAACTCCATCTCTTCCTGGATGTATCTATGTAAGAAGTCGTGATATTTGAGTACCAAATGTAGCTCAGAGTCCTTGATAACCAACTGTGTTCGAAGGGTATGAAAAATGTTTGTGAACTCTGGCACATCTTGGTCCCTTCCCTGTCGTAGCATGGTCCACTTTATGTATTTGTCCTCATAGCTTTTGACAGGGTAGTACTACTCCTTGATGGCATCCCGAAATGAATTCTAAGTGGGTGCGACTAAAAATAGTGAACATGTACTTTCATCCTTCTGCTCGCAGTAGGTTTCCCACCAGTCCTTGACGTGGGGGGCTGCTTTGAGAAGAGCGAAAACAATCTTTTCCCGACTCGAAAATTCATGAAAAGAAAAATACCCTAGTAGATTTAACCATTTATCTACGACATCTGTGTCTATCTAACCCTCGAAGATGGGGATTTCAAAATTAACTTGTACCTTAAAGGGTTTGGTGTTTCCAAAGTAGTTGGAAGCCGATGTGTTGCCTCTAGGTAGCCGCTGAAGGATTTGCGCAAAGTTGTCCATCATCACTTTCCTTTGTCGCTCGAGGGATTCTTTGTGCAAGATTTTGATAGGATCTCCTGCCCCCTTGTCTTTCTTTTCATCCACCATGGGAGGCCATCGGGATTTGCGAGGCTGGTCTTGCAAAGGTTCGACCAGTTCAAGTCCTAACTTCTTATATCTCGACCTCGTTGGGGATATGCAAAGAAAAACAAAGAAATAAAGCAGACCTCTCTGATACCACTTATCCGGATTTAAACATGAACGCAATAACTTATAGACCATAAACACAGATATGCAGCAAAAATAATACTTCATTTCATTACTATAAAATACTGAAATATGCTTACAAATAGAAATGGAAATAAACCAGCCAGGGCGATGGTAGCTTATCTCTGAGAAGAGATGTGGCGACTACATCCCTCTGAGTTGTGTTACAAGTAGGCTCAAAGGCCTATTTATTGTTGAGAAACAATGGAAAACCATTAACATCTAAAAACCTAACCCTAGAAGATGAAACACCAAACTATGGGCCCCGTTTTGGGTAAATTGGTACATTAACTTCCTGGGGTCGTAAATTTGGCACCCGATCTCCGTTTGACGCGTACAATAGCTTGTTGGAAAGATATTTTCGAGAAATATATCTTTGGGAAGAGCAACACCGGTCCATGGACACGTGTTTCTCCCGGATTTCCCAAAAACGTTGTTTAGGGCCTCAAAATGGCTCTGGAAGTTCAAGACCCGAAAAACTGCTAAAAATAGTAAATTGTGTTGCAATTAAGGAAACTGAAAAGCTAAAAGAGACAGTTGTGGGGGTCTAAGTGGGATAGGTGGGTGGCCACCAACTTCCACTTGGATCATCTTAGATATTGGTTCTGCACGAGGTTTTAGGTCGATTGTGAAATCAATCTCCCTTACAGGAGGTAATCCAAGCAATTCCTTAGGAAAAACATCCTTGAATTCTGACAAAATTGGGTGTTAATCTAGGGAGGGTCCTTTCTGGTCACTTATAGCCTCGACCACATATAGCTTGCAACCTTGTTACCTTCATCATGGATATGAATCGTAGCGACACTCCTCTCTTGATTCCACAAATCTCAATTGGCCTACCTTCATCATCTAAACAAATCACCTTCTTCTTGAAACAGTCTACCAAAGCTCGATGAGATTCTAGCCAGTCTATTCCAATAATTACATCATATGTCCCCAATGCTATGACGTATGCCTTCAACTTAGTTATACACACCCCGAGGTTTACCTGACATTCGTCAACACCAGGTCCTACTGCTTGTTTTATCCCATAAGCCATCTCAACTTGCTTAAAGTCATTGTGCTCATAGGCTGCCAACCCACATTTTTCTAATTCAACTGGTGAAATGAAACTATCTGTAGCACCCGAATCAAACAAAATTTTAACTTTTACTTTGTTTATCATACCTAAGGTTTCTACCACGACAGACTGGTGTTCAACTTGTTGGTTATCAACTGTTGCATAGATTTTATGGTGGCTACTTGCTCCTCCCATTGGTGCTTTTCCTTCTCTATGGTTGTTACCAATTCGTAACTCAGGAGAGTCGCGCTGGTAATGAGGTCCCCTGCATCCCCAACAAGTGATGCGTGGTAGACCTTGAACCAAATGTTGCGGAGTTCTTTGGAAAGAGTTCCTTCCCTTGGGACCCTCACCCCTACTTGTTTCTCCTCGCGTATGACCTTGATTTGCACGTTCCCTTGAAGCTGCGGGTGAAGCTGCACTAGTAACCATTGAAATCCCCACTGTCGGTGCTCTGGGTACAACCCTGTTTCCATATGGTGGTGGCCTCAAACTTCCTCCCCCGGGGAAGGTGTGAGGGGTCTTCCCCATAAACCTTGGTTGTTGTGAAAAATTGGTTTTAGTTCCACCCTTTAAGTCTAAGTGTTCTTCAACATAACGAGCATGTTCCACAACTTCTGCAACTGAGGATGGTTTCCACATCCACACCATTTCCCTAGTCTTAGGGTTCAATCCATAAATGAAATGATCTGCTTGGCGCTGGTCAATATCCATGTAGGAGACATACTTAACTAGTTCCATGAATCTAATCTCATATTCTTCTACCGTACGATTTCCCTGTACTAAGGCATGGAAGGCTCCTACCTTTATTCTTCATAATATGTTGGTAGGTACTTTTCCTTAATCTCTCCTCAAATAACTCCCAAGTAACTGTGTCTGGAGTGAGGTGTAGTTAACGCTCTAAGTTACCCCACCAATTCAGAGCACTATCTCTGAGTTGGAATATCGCTATTTTAGCTTTTGAATAGGAAGTAGAAGCACCTTCTCATTCCCTCTAACCAAGCTTCTGCACGTTTGCTAGCACAACCTCCAGCAAACTTTGGGAGCTTAATCTTTCGGAGCTCCCTAGTAATGTCCTCGATTGAAGGTCCTCTATTAGAGTCTCTTGATCCCTCGAGATTTCCTAACCTTGATGGAGGGTGCTCTACTTCCACTTCAATTGTTTGGCATCCTTTTAAAGTCTCATTAATTGCTTCTAGGGAATGCAAGATGAGAGCCAACTTCGGTGAAGGTAATGGGTTATTTGTAGGAGGTCCTTGTGATGACTCTCCTTGACCTTGATTTCTTCGTGTCCTCACCATTTTGAGTTTTTCAAATATTTGTATGATACACAAGACTCATTAATCCAACTTAGGACTTGTCCACTCTTAGCTGACTCACATACATTATTTAAATGTCTTGGTATAGTTATTATTATTATTTTTTTTTTTTTTTTTCAATCAATTCAAAATTATTAACATAAAATATATTATATAAATTAAATTATAATATAAAATATAATAATATATTTTGTTATTTCAACTTTACTCTTTTTTAATTTTTTTTTATTTATATATATTTTTTAAAGAGAAAAAAATAAACTTGGAATTTCATTTAAAATATAATATAAATGATTATATTATAAATTTATAACATTAATATAAATAATAATAAATATGACAATAAACGGAGCTTCACATTGTGAGCTAAGTCTATGTGACTCTATAGCATGAAATTGGCCATAAAGATCAAATGCAGCTAATATCGACTTCTAGCTACATGGAAGTTTTGATGATGGTCATTTCAACATTTCATTTTTTTTAAATCGTTCTTATATCAATTGTCTATGGCTATTTTTAATCTTGATCGTGTGCTACTATATACAAAGCTACTAATTTGTTTGTGTTATAATTGCTAAGAGACAACTCAGTAAGAAATGAGGATAACACAAATGAGCATTAAAGAGAAATAGGAGGATGTTTACTAATTATGTATTTTTGGGGTAAAAGATACAAGTAATATGAAAGCAAGTCTCATTACCAATTCTTATTTTTGGAATTTTGGTGTTTCGAGACACTGATAAAATTGGAATTTTAGGGCTTCCATAGGTGCCCATCTAATATTATGAAGGAACAATTGTATTTTCGGGGACAAGGAGGAGAGGATTTTGTTGAGTTTGGAAAATTTTAAGGTCTAACATTGCGCTTTCATGATCAAATCATGAGGAGAAGAAACTTTGGAAAAATCAATCAAAATGTCTTGTCTTTGTCAACACGGTCTATGCAAATGGAGTTGAAAAGGAATGCAATTGTAATTGGCAAGAGGAGCTCTATTGAGGTTGTCGATGGTTGGGAAGAAAACAAAGAGCTTCTTGTAGATCATTTAAGCAACCTTAGACATGTCATTACCACGGATAACCGAGAAGCGGTCATTGGAGTCATGGACAATCTTGGGTCTTTGCCACTGAACAATGAGCTAAAAGAATATGCTAGGGACATAAATGAATTTAGGATCAACTACATGAGCTTTTTATTCAAGTGCAGCAAATTATTGAAACTGGAGATGAATGAACTGCCTAGGAGTTGATTGATGCTAACTATGAATCAGTAGCAGGGCAGTAAGAGATGGGCATTAAAGGCGTGGAGCAGGCTGCTATGCTGGAAATTCTAGCTGAATTGTGTATGAGTCTTCCTAACTTCAAGGCTACAAAGGATTTTCTTGAGAAGATAAAAAAAATATATTGGCAGGTGTTGGGAATCATGAACCATTGGTTGATAAGATTTTGGAACACATGGGGACTATGTACACAGCTCTTGAGGAGCCAGACGAAGCTTTGCCTCTGTATACAAGAAATCTTGGAATTCAAGAGGTTGTCCTTGGAAGCTAGTAGAATAATGGAAGAATTTTATGTGGACTAATATTTATTTGGTAAACCGTGATACGACAACCTCAAATGGTGAATGGAATTTTTAGTTGTGGCATTGATAATGGAGGAAACAAACCTAGTTCATAATTCTCTGCCTTCACAGGTTTCAGAAATTAATTAAAATCTTGTGGTCAATGCATGGTCATACACTTAGCAATTTGTCACTAACCAATCTATGGCCTTGGATATTTCTGTGTTGAGAAATGTCAAATCAGATTCTGGGAACTAATTTATTGACCAAGAAATGATCAATCCATGAGATCTAGAACAAGTATAAATGGTGAACTATTATGCTTGCATACCTAAAGCAAATCATGGTGAATGTCCATATACAAGAATAGTGAAAATGGTCATTTTGATTCAACATTGAAAAGGTTGGTCAAAGAGCGACCATGGAAGGATTGATTCTATGAGGGAAAATGAACTTTCGTCAATGTTGGGGGAGAAATATTTTATTTTTGTTCAATTGAAACATATGGAGGATGACTATTGTAACCATATGAGAAGCAATGATCAACAATTTCAAGTTGCTTGTGAAAGAATTGAGAGGCAACAGAGGACACTGAATGAACAGAAAACTACAAAACTTGTAAGGGATTTTAAGTTAAATGGCATGGAATTTGAGAGGGGAGAATATGCAAGGGATGTAAAAGTACTGGAAGAATATGCTTGGAAGATTTCAAGAGAGAATGAATCATCTCAAGGGCTCAAATATGTTATGCATTAGTTGAAAGAAGCAAATGAAATTCAAGTAAAAGAGAGGCACAGATCTTTTGAGAATTTTACTAGTGATATAGATGCAAAAATTGAATTTCCTCAACAGTACCCAGTGCAATAGCAACTTTGTCTTCATGGTCGGCATTTTAACACAAGTCGATAACTTTAAGTGAAGAAAATGCATTGATGTTGTTTGAGGATGAATATCTGGAGGAGCTTAAGAAGACGTCAGCGATGTTAGACATTGCACATCTTAAAAATGAAAATTTGAGAACGCTTAATGCAGAATTGGAGGCCGAGTTAAAACACAATAAGACTATTCATGTAGGGGTGTGCATGCAAATGGGATCAAAACCTGATAGTGACATCAAGATGCGTAAAAGGGGTTCAGTCAAAATTCCTGCAAAAAATCATGACAATGCAATGTTCAAGCTAGATGCTTTCGACAATACATTAAAAAAAACTTCCATTCAATAGAAATTAAGAATCTCAAGAATAGCAAGAGGAATAAGAGGAAAGCAGAGACCGTCATGCTTTATTTTTAGGCTATGTTTTTTTTTTTTTTCTATTTGGAAAGGTTGGAAAGGGCAGGTGCAAATCCATGGACATTACGCGGAATTATGCTTGTATGATATCAAAATGCTAGCAGTGACTACTTGATATTCATGGGTTTTTTTTTTCAAAAGTTCAGAAATGCTTGTTCTATGGCCTAGATAGGGTGCGATCTATGAAGTCTCTATTAGCTGGGAATCCGAATGGTGTGCAGGTTATTGATTGAGTGTATTAATAGCATATAATTAGTTTTGGTGATCCACACCAAGTGCTTTCTAACACGAGTGGGAAAATGTTATCAGAAAGGTTTGGGAGAATGTTGTAGGAGGGGTGAACCTGGCAAATGATTTATTAGATCCCACTTGTTTGCGGAATAAAGCTGTGTTTTTGTTGAATTAACACGCTTTCTTAGGTATGGTTATAAGGTTTTAAGTGGTAGGTCCGGGAAACGGTAGAGGCTCTCCATTGGCAACAGCTCGGAAATACATATGTATACAAAAATGAATGAGGTCCTGTCGAGGTAAGTTCAGGGTAACTGATTTTAGAGATCTTGCCATACAGGCAAAGTAAATATAATTAATCTGGCAAGGTGATTGATTCATTGGAAAAATAATCCATAATCTAACAAAAGTCTTATATGAATATATATAAAATTAAACCGTAGAAATTGACAATACAGATACCATAACATTCAAACAAATTGAAAATTGTTTATAGACCCACGGAACACCACCTGAGAATGATTGTTTTGTAATTGAAGGATAATGCAAGAACCAGAACTAAAAGAAAAAAGTAACCAACACCAACACATAGAACATCTTGCTCATATATCAATACGGCCTATAACAGAGCAGGGAATAAAATTATTACTCTCCTTTATTTACTAACCTTAATGGAAATTGTATCGGAAAGTCCTCAAATCATATAACGAACTGATAAAATTTAAACAATGAAATATAAAGGAATATTGTTTACTACTTCCACGACATGATAGGAAATATTTTAGGTTGGGGATATCAAGAGGGTACTACTCCCTTTGGTTTTGGCTATGACTTTCGACAAAGCAACAAACTTCAAGGTCCAGATTTTGAACCTAAGCTCTGATACCACGTGTGAGGCTCCCTCCTAGGGTCCTCTAACTAAAAACTAATTTTCTCTAATTTTAAATACAATAAATGGGAAATAACTTATTTCTATCTAAACATTTACTTGATGATAATATACCATTAAAAATTATTTACCATAATTTAAATAAGTAAGACTTTCATTGCAACCATTTACATAAGTAGTCAATAAACAAAGGAATACATGTTCCAATAGCTTAATTGAGATGCTCTTGAGCTCCTGAGTCTGTTGGGATGATCCTCTTGACTACTTGACTGAATTTACCTCCCAACCAACTAGGAAGTATTTCCTAGCCCAGGGAACCTGCATAGGTTCCCTAGCCCTTCGAGCCCAAGTACAACCAGATGTAGTGTGTCCAAGTTAAATAAACACTCTCCTTCTCCCCCTTCTCTTTTCTCCACCTTCCTCCCAAAACAAAATCCTTCAATACCGCAACTGCAACCACAACCAAAACCAAGACCAAGGACCCCTTTGCCCCATCCTCTCATCATCCTTCCCCTTTTATGCCTCCTTCTCCCCCCCACCTCAACCACCTATCATTAATGTCGTAACTACCCCCCCATCCTTTCATTTGACTTTTCTTACCATATCTTCTCCCAAATAAATTTGAGAGGACATTTTGGGGATAACATATGGATATTTAATTTGGTAATTAATTGGGGAGGACCATATCTTCTCCCAAGTAAATTTGAGAGGACATTTTGGGGATGAGATATGAATATATAATTTGGTAATTAATTGGAGAGGACCATATATTCTCCCAAGTAAATTTGAAAAGACATTTTAGGGATATGGATATTTGAACTGGAATAAATAGAAGGAGACCATATCCTATCAAAATTTAAATTTGAGGAGACAAGTTGGGAATTGAATAATAATAAAATTTATATCAGTAATAAATTTACAGTTTCACCAATGTAGGTATGTACCAATATTTCTTGATAATTATAAGTCGATATTTTCAGGTAATTTAAACACTAGAAAAAATTGCATGATAATATTAAGTAGGGCATTACAAAGACTATAATCAGAAATATTATGAAAACCATTAGAGTGATCAACTGATTAACTCATATTTTATCACAACTAGTCCATGTGGGAAAGGAAAGGCTCATTATTCTATTGTCAACCATGGATATATAATTGGAATCAACAAAACTATAATGACTATCATTGTGTATGATTTAGCAATTATGAGACAAGTTATCGCTAAGGCTAAGAAGTAAGCCTTCGGTCTCTATGTCATGAATTATTGGGATGGAGTCTTTATGGATGGTGTTTTAGTACTAGATCCAATGTTGATGGCCTCGTGGAATAGGGAAGCAATGCGTATGAATATGTTGTAGGGATGAGAATGGTCATTCATGCATCTCCATATGACTGTAATGGCCCACTTGATCCTATCATGCTAATTTTGATTAGTGTTTAATTAATCTCAAAATATTGACTTATAATTATTAAGTAATATTGGTATATACCTACACTTGTGAAACTGTAATTTTATTTTACTGATATGACTTTTATTATTGTTATTATTCAATTCTTAAGGTGTCTTCTCAAATTTACTTTTGGATAGGATATGGTCTCCTCCAATTTATTTCTAAATTAAATATTCATATTCCCAGGTGTCTTCTCAAATCTACTTTTGGATAAGATATGGTCATCTCCAATTTATTTTTATATTAAATATTCATATTACATTTCCAAGGTGTTTTCTCAAATCTACTTTTGGAAAAGATGTGGTCTTCTCAAATTTATTCTAAATTACATATCCATATTTTATTTCCAACATGTCTTCTCAAATCTACTTTGGATAAGATATGGTAAGAAAAATCAAAGATATTAAAATAAAAGGATGAGGGGGTAGTCATGACATTAATGATAGGTGGTTCAAGTGGATGGGAGGAAGAGACATAAAAGGGAAGGAGGATGGGAGGAGAAGGAGGGATCCTTGGTCTTTGTTTTGGCATTCAGAGATTTTATTTTGGTTGAGGAATGTGGAGAAAGAGAAGGGAGAGAATGGAGAGAAAAATGAGAGAACATAAACTTGGATCAATTGGGGATTGTTGGTTTTAACTTGGACACACTATAGTTGGTTGGACATGGGCTCGGAGGGCTAGGGAACCTGTGGAGGTTCCTTGGCCTAGGAATTCATCCCTAGTTAACTGGGAGGAAAATTCAGCTGGGTAGCCAAGAGGAGCATCCCAACATAGTCAGTAGCAACCTAACCATGCTACTAGAACATGTATTCTTCCATTTGTTGATTATTTATGTAAATTGTTGAAATAAAATTTCTTACTCGTTTAATATGTTGTAAATAAATTTTACTTGTATATTATCATCAGATAAATGTTGAGTTATAAATAGCATATTTCCCTTCTAATTGTGTTTAAATTAAATAAATTTAGTTTTAATTAGAGGACCCTAGGTTGGATCTTCACATATGGTATCAGAGCCAGGTTCAAACTTGGACCCTAAAAACCCACCTACATGACACAACACACCTTGCTATAGTCTTGTGTAACCCCACATGCCTATACGAAATCCACTCTACAATATACAAAAGAGAGAAAAAAAAAATTTAGCTCTACTATATAGTATATATTGTCCACCATCATTGGATTATGATTATGATATCAATTCGCCAAGTAATTTGCATATTGATCATCTAGGAACGCAAGATCTACACCATTTCCCATCCATACTCTGGGGGTCGGTGGGCAACCACTATACTCGCTCATGTTCCCACATGTCCTTTGAAGATATTCTTCATATGTCATATGTAGAAGACCTTCCTTAGGAAGATAATCAACCTTTTGCCTTGAATTCCCGCCAGCTCGAGATCGCTCTTTATTTACATCTGTTCATCAAGGCCTTTCTCTCTCTATGTGTCTATCATTTATCCTCTCCATTGTAAATGGTTACCTTGAGGTAGAATCTTTTGGTTCTTCCAAATGTCCAAAAGTCATATCTGACACCAACCCACCAGAAGGATTGTACCATTCAAGTGGTTTGATAGGCAAGTGATGTGAAGATGGATACAACATAGGCATTATAGACCAATTGCCCTGAGATGTTGAATATCCTCCCATGCAATTTCCATCAACTGTAGCACTACCATAATCTCTATGGAGCCTTTTGTAAGGGTAGAATCTCTCACAGCCATCTTGCGCTTATGTTTTCCTTCAAATTCAGCTCCTTCTATAAGACCACAAAGATCTTCCCCAATTTCCCACATTAGCTCCTGGAAATCTTTACTAATCGTCACTGGCTTGTACTTATTCAATGGGTTCTTCAGATGGATCATCTTCTGGAATGGTAAATTGTAAAGATGAAGCCACCTCAAAAGTGTGTCCCCATGGATTTGTTCCATTATTTGATTCATTCCAAACAATTTCCCTCTTCCAACCAATAGGAGACATCATTTGGGCATATCCTTGGAAGTATTCACTCATATTGACACTAAAACATAGAATGACTACTTTTGAATTATGGAAAGCTTACTCTAAAATGAGCTCATTCATCACTTGAGTTACCCAAATTGCCTTTTCAATTGACATTTGTATGTTATGATGGCTCAGACTCTTAATTATGAAGTTTCATGTTAATGCAACCTTCCCTCTTCTGAAGAAGTGCCATTGATCATTATGTTATTAGATAAATGCTAAAATCTCCATTTATTAAATCCTTGGGGTTGTTTGCCACATTCCTATGGTTTGCACTTCCTAGATCTTCTAATGCTTCTTTCTCTTCGAATGCATCTAGTTCCTACTTGCAATTAGTTAGAGATGAATCAACCATGGGTGCATTTTCCTTAGGGGCTCCATTTGGTGAAGCTTCCTCTACACCCTTCATGTCCATATTGATTGTTGTAAGTGCTACCCCTAAGGCATATGCTTCTTCCTCCATTTTAGTCTTCAAAGTGTCTTCCCAACGCCTGTTGTCACTTTATGAACCTGCATCCAAGTCGCGAGGTCTCCAAAATTGTCAGGATCCCCCATTATATCTGTCCAAGTGACGCTTTTCTAGTTTAATCATTTTGGTCGTTCCAATTTAATGAGCACCCAAGCTAACTATGTGTCTAAGAAGTGACGCTTTTCCACATGTTTTCAAGTTTCAACCTTTGTGCCAAAAATACAGTTATGCTCAAGAATGATCAAACAAGCACGATCATTAAATATAGTCTATTCCAAGATAGGTAAACTTGGGATTACCGCATAAGTGAACTGAAGATCTTGAGCTCTTACTCAAAATTTTGGAAGCTGTAAAATTTTGATATCCAAAATCTTCAATTTCGGGTAGAACATAAGCTAGTTTATTGAACAAATCTGGTTACCGGATGAGTCCTAAGTGTTAACACTCAGGTTGTCCCTTGGCTCCTTCAGGGATACGGTCGAGGTAACCACAGACCAAGCTTTGGACTGCCGGTCCTAGCCTATCAGCAGTCAGAGAGGGATCTCTCTTCGGGATTTAGCTTTGTTTAGGAAAAGATTTCAGGCTAGTTATTATGCACATGGTTTTTTGTTTAAGTTTGGCGGGATGAATGATCAATTCAGGCAGTGTTTGGCATGCAAAGCGCAAAAGGTTTAGAACATTGGGCATGGAGTCA
>APFE031753389.1:82206-107413 GCA_000404065.3 Pinus taeda
ATCCAATCCTGGTATGTCCCCAAAGTCCTCAGCAAATATTCGGTAATCTGTATCTCCAGGAATCAGAGGAAAAATATCCTGTGCTACACTGTGGGCCATAGGATAAACTGCTGACTTGGTGTAGACCAAAGAAGGCCATGATCCAGGACCGGATTGACAAACTAAATCAACTCCTCCTGTGCCAGATGCTTCCACATTTCTAATATGAGGATCAAACTCTTCATTTATTGGATCAAACCTTTCAACTCCGTCTTGCGCTGTTGCTTCAAATCCTTTAATTGATTTCTCAAAGCTGGGCCAGAATGGTTCTAGGGGACTAGCTTCTACTGTTGCTGTCAGGCAAAAAGAAGTAGCAAAACTGCTGGAGCATAGAAGAGGAAACGCATGCACCCAAAGGAAGCACTCTTGACATCCACAACTAAATCTGAATTATCAATACTAGCAAGCCTCTTTTTGGCAAAGTAGAAATAGTAGACAAATGCTTATATGACTTTGGATGGTGCACAGTTGGTGTCTTTGAGGAGATGTAAGAGGACATGTTTGAGAATGTTTAAATAGTGCCTGGTCCATGGTCCTCAAGAATACATGCAATGACTTTTGTGCCTGAAGATTTTGTGCCCTCTTTGCCATAGTAGCAAATTTCAAATATGGAACATTGTTGTAAGCAAAGCATGACATATTTGGCTTGTATATATGTCGATCACGAAAGGTGAATACCTGCTATGAGCAGGAGGCTAACAGTAAGGACAACGAATAGATCAGGAAGCAGGTAAAAGAATTGTTGGACAAAGGCTTGATACGGGAAAGTTTAAGTCCCTGTGTAGTTCCGACAGTTTTAGCTCCCAAGAAAGGAGGTGAGTGGCGGATGTGTACAGATTCACGAGCAATAAATAAAATTACTATCAGATACAAGTTTCCATTGCCACGAATGGATGACATGATGGACTGCTTGAGTGGAGCAGCATATTTTTCGAAGATAGATCTGAAGAGCGAATACCACCATATTAGAATAAGAGAAGGGGACGAATGGAAAGCAACTTTCAAAACTAATGAAGGACTGTATGAATGGCTGGTGATGCCATTTGGATTGAGTAATGCCCCTAGTACTTTCATGCGCCTAATGAACGAGATGTTGAAGGAGTTCATTAGGAAATTCGTGATTGTGTATCTTGACGATATACTGATTTTCAGCAAGACCAAGGAAGAAAATTTTCGACACGTTCGATATGTTCTAGAGAAGTTGCAGCAAAACAAGTTGTTGATAAATTTGAAAAAATGTTCTTTCTTTCAGAAGGAGTTAATCTATTTGGGTTTTGTGATTGCAGAAAATGAGTTGAAATGGACCCAGAAAAGTTGCAGCTATACTTAGCTGGTCATCCTCAAAGAGTCTGTTCGAAGTTCGAAGTTTTCACGGGTTGGCAAGTTTCTATCGTAAGCTTATAAAGAATTTTAGTGGAATCTGTGCACCGATGTTGGATACCATAAAAAAGGCAAGTCAGCCTTTTCATTGGACTGAAGCTGCAGAGAAGAGCTTCTAGATATTGAAGAAGAAGATCACTGAGAGGCCAATTTTGAGGTTGCCTGATTTCAACAAACTTTTCCAAGTTCGTTGTGATGCCAGTGGTACAGCCATTGGAGTTGTACTCAACCATGAAGACAAACCCATAAATTATTTTAGCGGAAAATTAAATGAAAGCAGACAAAAGTATACGTCTTATGACAAGGAGTTTTATGCCATCGTCCAAGCCTTGAAGCATTGGAGACATTATTTGTTTGGCAATGAATTTGTCTTGTTTTTTGATAATTCTGCCTTATGGTATCTTATGCAACAACATAAGCTGAATCACAAACACGCAAAATGGGTGGAGTACTTGCAGAGTTTTACATTCGTATTGAAGCATATCAGTGGTCAAGCGAACAAGGTGGTAGATGCACTAAGCAGAAGAGTTTTACTCTTGTAGGAGAGCATGATACAAGTGTTGGGATTTGAACACCTGAAGGACTTGTATCAAACAGATGCATATTTCAAGGAGGCTTATGAAGCCTACCAGAATCCTTTTTGAGGAACAATAGTCCATGACTGGACTATAACTTGCAGGAGGAGCTGTTATTCAAGGGAGGACAGTTGTTTGTTCCTGAATGTTTGATGAGAAAAAACATCATCCGGGAAAAACATAGTGGAGGTCTAGCTGGACATTTTGGCATTGATAAGACCTTGGATCAGCTCAGTCATTTCTATTACTGGTCGAAGATGCGAAGAGAAGTGTAACGATATGTGACCAGGTGTAAAATATGTTAGTTGGCGAAAGGGCACAGTCAGAATACGGGGTTGTATACACCCTTGCCTATTCCAAACAGACCGTGGGATTCGGTCAGTCTGGACTTTGTCCTGGGTCTGCCAAAAAAATAGCGGGGTTTTGATTCCATCATGGTGGTGGTGGATCGATTCTCGTAGATGGCACACTTCATCCCTTGCAAGAAAACTAGTGACGCTACCCATGTAGCACACTTGTTTTTCACTGAAGTCGTCAAACTGCATGGCTTACCCAAGTCCATTATTTCTGATAGGGATGTGAAATTCACATGACATTTCTGGCACACCTTGTGTAAAAAGTTGGATACAAAGTTAAATTTCAGCGCTGCTTATCACCCATAGACTGATGGGTAGACAAAGGTAGTGAACAAAAGCTTAGGAAACTTGCTGCGAAGTCTAGCTGGGGAAAATTCGTGAATGTGGGATCGTGTACTTGCCCAAGCGGAATTTGCCTACAACGATTCACCAAATCGAAGCACAGTAAGTAGTCCTTTCCAGATCTCGTATGGAATGCATCCCCAAGGAGTGCATGAGCTAAAAGATTTGGAACAGTTAGAAAGAAGAAGTGTTGATGGGGAATACTTTGCAAGAGCAATTAATGACCTACATGAGCAAGTGAAGTCAAAATTACAGGATAACAGTCAAAGGTAGAAACAGATAGCAGATCTGAAATGATGAGAGGTACAATTTAATGTAGGGGATCAAGTTCTAGTGCATCTGCGCAAATAACGATTCCCTAAGGGCGAATACAATAAGCTGAAATTCAAAAAAATTGGACCTTGTAAAATTCTGCGTAAGTTTTCTGCAAATGCTTATGAGCTGCAATTGCCTCTAGGTATAGGAATATCGCCCATATTTAATGTGGCAAATTTATTCCCATACACTGCCAGTCTGGAAGAGGATAGTTCAGCGCAGCCAAAGCGGGATACCCAGGAAGAGAGTAGTTCGTGGATGAGACAAATTCCTTTAGCTCAGCCACTTGAAATCAAAGGGATCCTTGATACACAGGTAGCCAGGTGGACTCAAAGAAAGGAGTACCTATTGTACCTCATCAAGTGGAAGAACCACCCTATTGAGGACAGTTCATGGCTTGACGCAAGACAGATATAACGTGTAGGGTATTCTATCGAGGAGCTCATGGATCGGAGCCATGAATTTTCATCTACCCCGGGAGCCTGATGCAGGAGCATCCAAATCAGGGAGGTCATGGCTGGAGTGTTTGCCTTTGCAAACAGATATGTTTCAGTTAGTTCTTTTATTTTCTTTTAAATTTCTAGGAACGGCTGTCTCAGCCCATTGTTAGTTTTTGCTTACGTTCTTTTTATTTTTTATTTAAACTTTATTTTTAGATTACAGTCAAGAAAGGATAGTTATCCAAAAATAACCAAATGTAACTACTGGAAATTTGATAACTCTCCAGTGATCTTTACAAAACAGCGAAAGGAAACAGCTACTAGAATCTTTTAACCATCATAGTATTGAATAGAGAGAAGCACAGAAACATTCTGAAGAACAAATACATCTGAACTCATATATATTGCAACTTATGTATTTTTCTGCGTAATTTAGTTAAATTCATTTTTCTTTTCCATAGCATAATGATGACAGATAGTGAACAGTAAGCACAGAAGTAAAAAAAAAAAAGAGCATCGGGACAAGTTCAACAAGATAATGGAACAGGGTTGCAGAAGAAACAAGAGTGCCACTGTCGGAGGAACACCCAAGAAAAAAGTTTACAGGTACAAAACCGAACTCATATAAAATTCCTTTGCAAATTATTATCAACAAAAATCACTGTATATATATCAAAATCGAACATCCACAATCCAATATTCAGATACTAGTTATAAAACAGAGTTGACAGTGCCAAAAACCACCGCAAGGTCACCACAGGACCATTATCATTACAAACATAAGTTAAATAGCGGAAGCATAAATACACAGCGAAGCTATAGCCACAGTAAGGCCAATATACAATAAGGCCGAAGCCAAACCCTCGACTACAAACCCATAGAATACCACGAACAACAAAACACCTCAAACGGACAAACAGGGAGAATATCAAGGAGCGACCCTACCAGGTTCAAGCGTAGGAGTCAGGGTGCGAGGTTAATAAACAGGAACTTAGTTGCACACCTGCATGGCCAACAAAACAAGCCATTAGAGCCAGCAGAACGGGACCAAAAGTTACAAGTTTGAAAGGAGAGGAAGGGGTTTCCAAAAGAACTTACCGAAGGAGTTGAGCCCGTGCAAACTAGGGAAGAAACCACAGACCAACATCACGGCCACATAGTACTCACTACACATAAGGAGCAAGAACAGTCAACGATGGAAGAAAACGAAGTAGAAAAGACTAGCTCAGAGAGAGGACTTACCTCTGGAAATCGCTGAATGAGAGCCGAGAGCCGAACCACTCCGCAACCATAACCTGTGACAAAAACCAAGCGAATAATCAAACAATGGAGCAAGCGCATTAAGAGCAACAATGTATAACAAAAGCCTACAACCGAGAATGTAACTAGAGCCAAGAAAAACTGAAACCAGAGACCGAGACCAAGGATTCCAGACCTAGAGCCTCGAAAATGAGCTCAGAACAGAAAGCATTGTAAGCACACGCAAGTGGGAACCCTCACAGGAATTCATGCCTAGGGTTAGTGAAACGAAACCCCTGTAAAGCAACTAGAGCCAAAACCCTCATTTCGTGGAGCAGCAGAGTGAAAGAACAAGAGACCTCACCTCGCAAGCAGCGTAATGAAACAACGGTGAAATGACCCAGCTTAGGGTTTCGCGGGTATGGTATGAGGTGGGAAGGAACGAGTCCCAAGGCCAGGACACTTGTCCTCAAAACAGTTAAACCATAGTACAATGCCATAAAGTCAACCAACCACACTGTTAATAATAAATCAATCAGTAGTTAATTATTAATCCGCAGGTGTAAAGGGCTAGTCCCATAAAGAAGTTTAGCAGATATGCAACCCCACCCCGCCATCTTGTGGGAAGAAAGAATCTTGGGGCTAGTTTCTCTTTCTCGGTCGACTTTTGAGGGGTTGGATATGTTTAGTGAGAATGGATTGGATGCGATTTCAATGTGCATGCTCCTTGTAAATGAATGGATTCAAAGATAGTTCTAAGAGTGTATTTACACCCCATGGGAAATGGTGGAATTCTATATCAACCTCTCTTCGGTTATGTTCTAGATTGTGGCCCATGTACCTCAGTTTGTGAGCAATTTCTCCAAGTGGATCATTGATGCTTTCTCGCATTGGTTCCTTGTTCAATGGCTTGCAGTAAGTATGTATTTCTTCACCGTGTAAGTCTTTTTCTTTTTCTAAATCCCCGCTTTGTATCTTTCATGGGTTTCGTTTACTCTTTGTCTCCAATGATGGTTATGTGCTTACATCATTATCACATTAAGTCTCTATGTGAGATATTTATGTGATAAATTTGTTGCTGCTTGTCCCCATGTAATTGTGTTCTAAGGCATTTTAGTTGGCAGTTTTTTAGTGGATATGGTGATTTTGGTTAGCAATTGAGGTGTTTTGACTTCATTTTATGTTTCTGTGGTCAATTTTAGGTAGAGAAGTTAAATGCAAGAGGTAGTTGTCTACCCTTAGCAGCAATAGGGTTCCATATCTTGATTGTCTCCTTGTTGCTAAGATAGTGAAGGTGAGGAGATTTTTGTACTTCCAAAGTATATTAAGGTTGTTGTTACTGGAAATAACAGGACGAAATATGTTCTCTTTAGACTTTGTGGTGTCGTCAAGGAGGCCGTTGGGCTTTGGGAATGGTAATTCTCTCATTTCTTGCTTAATTCTCTAAAGGAAGATGAAATTGACATGGTAATATGAGTTAAACAAAGTTATGATGCTTCTCCTAGCATAGCTTACTAGGAAGCTCTTTATTTTCCTAATAGCTAACTAAGAGATGTGAAATTAGTATTTTCTCTTTCAATGTGAAAATTATTTAATCTCATGTGCTGAGGTCTATATTTTTTTGGTGGTTTTTTTATATATTTTTCCTCATATTTAACCAAGGAAACCAAAACTTTGGATATTTCTAGTATGTTTATGTAACCTTTAGAAATTTTCTTGTTCCCAGGAAAAAACTACTATTAATACATTACTTTATAAGGGAATATCCACGTCTTTACTTTATAAGGGAATATCCACGTCTTTCTTCTCATATTTTAGAAGGGTAAACTACTATTAATACATTAGTTTATAAGGGAATATCCACATCTTTCTTTCTCATAATTTATAAGGGTGGGTTTGAATTTGTAACCTCAAACCCAATTTGTATGTTTATCCGGGATTTAAATTTATTTTTATGATCTTAGTAATATTTATTTATTGTAAGTAGGTATTCAACTTCCTTTTCCAAGCTTGTGAAAAGATGGGTTTGAATTTGCAACTCTGAAATTAATTAATTTTGTTGCGCATTTGGGATCTTCGTGGAGTGAATGGTGAAAATTTGAGATTTCTATTGTATTCAACGAAAACATTTGTGATCTTCATTCAATAATGTTTATGCACGGTTGAAACATTTGCTTGAACCTGTAAAAGTGGCGTATTGTATGTTTTTCTAATGGAAATTTGCTTCTTCAAGTCTTTTGAGAGTTGATAGGTAAGGGTTTGAATTCTTTTGAAATTCGTGTGTTGAAGTAGCTTTTATGGAATATTTAAATGTTTCCATGGGTCTTTGCAAGTAAATGGACACTTTTAAAGTGACTAGTTTGAATTTGAGAGTTGATAGGTAAAGGTTTGAATTATTTTGAAATTCGTGTGTTGAAGTAGCTTTTATGGAATATTTAAATGTTTTCATTTGTCTTTGCAAGTAAATGGACACTTTTTAAGTGACTAGTTTGAATTTAATTTATGAGTTTCTGACATTAACATTCAACTTAAATAGACATTTCTGCATAATGTTATCTATCAATCAGTTTTAAACTTTGCATACATAGTTTAGTGTCTGGTGAAAAGGTTGTAACCCGCATGTATGTGCAACAAATTATGTTGAAAAATTATGTCTCGTTGCTTGCCTTGGGTAAGAATAGTGGGGGTTTAGTGTTTGATTTCAATCTCAATTCTTGTTGAATGTTGGATAATTTTTTGCTCAAGTAATATCTATCAAATTATTCTAAAGGTAAAAAATCTGCACAGTTTGAGTTTGTCAAGTTATTTATGAATACAAATTTTGCTCAATTCTTTAATTCCAGGGTTTTTTCTCTTTTAAAGTCACAAATTATTTGTGATATGCCTGTTGGAGCCAGTTATGAGAAGGTGTTTGAAATCTTATGTTCGAGGAGCATTGCATCAATTTTCATCACATTGTGATAAAATTTGTTTCCTTGATTTCCTGGCTTTATGATTGCATAAAAATACTTTATTACATTTAACCAAAAAAACCATGGACAATATGTCAAGCAATGAAAGGCTACATTTTAATAAAATTCTTCCTATTATTCCTTTTAGAAACTCATAAATGGTATAGAAGTGAAGCTACAGAGAAATGCTTTGAGTGTTATAGAAGCACCAACTAGCCATGAGGATGTCGATAGAAACGATTGTGAAAATGTTATATCTAGTACTCAGAATTAGGTGAATCAAAATTTCTTTACCAGTCAATTGTTAAATATCATAAAATTATTGAGATATTTTCGTGAAAAGTATAATGAGCTAATCCAGGTCAATATTGGTGGCCACCTGCCTATTCCGCCTAGATCCCCGAGTCAGTTTCATTTGTTTCCTTGTTCATTTCAACATTTACTATTTTTAGTAGTTTTTTGGGTCTTGAACTTCCAAAAAAGGTACCCAATCTCGCAGATTGATGACTTTTTGGACCAGCTCAAGGAGCCCAAATATTTCAGCATGATTGACTTGAAGTCGGGTTATCACCAGGTGCCTATCTAACCCTCTGATGTGTGGAAGATTGCTTTCAAATCTAAGGAGGGCCTTTTCGAATGGTTGGTCATCCGTTCGGATTGACGAACGCCCCTGCAACCTTCATGATACTGATGGACGACATCTTGCGACCCTTCACCAATGCATTCATGGTGGTGTATTTAGATGACATATTGATCTTCAACCAGAGTTGGGAAGAGCACCTCCACCATATTCGACAGGTCCTTCAAATCCCGCGCCAACACAAGTTGTGTGCTAACTTGGAGAAATGCACCTTTGGCCTGACCTAAGTTCAATATCTGGAGTATATCATTGATGAGAAAAGTGTACATGTGGACCCATCCAAGATACAAGTCATTCGGGATTGGTCAGTGCCAACCACTCTAATAGAGGTTTGCATCTTTATGGGTCTTGCCAATTTCTACCGTAAGTTCGTGTTGGGGTTCTCTCATATCACTTGGTGTTTAAGTCAAGTCACCAAGGTCGGAGTGAAATCAAAGTTTCTTTGGTCGGAAACCCAACAACAAGCACTCTTTGAGTTGAAGAATCGCCTCTGTTATGCACTAGTGCTCACATTACCATACCTGCAACAACCATTTGAGATTGAGACATATGCCTCTAACTATGTTATTGGTGCGGTTCTTACTTAGCTTGGGCATCCAGTGGCTTACCATAGTGAGACACTTTCAGACTTAGTCCGAAAGTACCCCACTTATGACAAAGAAATGTATTCCATTGTGCAGGTCTACCGTCAATGGAAGCATTAGATTCTGGGGAAGGAAACAGTCATCCACACATGCCACTGACTTCTACAGTTCATACAAACATAAGGGAAGTTGCAAAATGATCGCCATCAGAAATGGTCCACCTATTTGCAACATTTCCATTTGAACATTAAGTATAAGAAGGGCAGCACCAATAATGTTGTTGATTGCCTCAGCCGACCACCGGTCATGGTGCTGACCATTGTGCTCAACTCCTGTGGGCACAAGACATTGAGGTGGCCGCATCTTTACAAGAGCGATCCAGAATTCAACAACATATACCAGACACTCCTAGAAGGGAAGCAAGTTCTAAATTTTCACCTTTAGGATGTGCTGTTATGCCACATGGGACATATCTGTGTTCCTTCAAGTGAGCATGCCAAGATGATTTGGGAGATGCACTACAGTCAAGTCATTGGACATTTCGGAGTAGAGAAAATAGTGGCAGTATTGCAGAAGTATTTTTATTGGCCGAAACTTCGTCAGGATGTTGGGAAGTACATTAGATCCTGCATCACTTGCACGATTTCCGAACCAACCATCAAGAAGCAAGGCATGTACACTCCTCTACCTACTCCTCACCGGCCTTGGGAATCTGTCTCCTTGGATTACATGTCGGGCCTTCCTTCTACTAAGCACGACAATGATTTCATTTTTGTGGTCGTTGACAAATTCTCTTAGATGGCCATCATGGTGCCCTGCAAGAAGAGTATCACAGCAGAGGTCGCTACTAAGCTCTTCTTTGAGCGAGTATGGGTGCACTTTGGGATCCCACAATACATTGTCTTAGGTCGGGACAACAAATTCCTGAGTGCATTTGGTTCAAGTCTCTAGAAGATGCTAGATACAAAACTTACTAAGTCCGCAACTTTCCATCCCAAAATTGATGGCAAAATAGAGGTTGTCAACAGGATGATTGTACACATTATGCACATGTACAACTCAAAGCATCCACACACATAGGATGAAAGTCTCCCCTATGTCCAACAGCACTCTCCAAAGCTCAACAAGCCATAGCCCCTTTCAGGTAGGGCTGAGATGACAGCCATTATACCCCATTGATATGGCCATACCATTTGCAGTCACTTAGGTAGATTCGGCTCTGTTCAGTTTGAAGCTAAAAGTGCTAACAACTTCATTTAGCGCATTCAACACATTCCCTAGCAGGTCCATGATATATTGGACAGAGCCAATGCTAAGTACAAGTAGCGCCATGATCAACGTCAAGTGTCGCACAAGTTCGAGGTGGGCGACAAAGTTTGGCTACATTTGTAGAAGGAGCGCCTTGTTGGACCCCACCACAAGCTTCACCCGCTCCGATATGGGCCATACACCATCACTAAGTCCGTTGGTGACAATGCCTTCAAGCTCAGCGTCCCATCGTTCCTTGGTCTACACCCAATGTTCCATGTATATCGTCTTCGGCCATACTTACCACCATTGTTGGATACATCTGACATTGCAGAACATCTCACACCAACAAAGCTCAACCCGAACTACATGGAGCAGGCCACAACTAATCATATCATGGACACACAAATCAAGAACACTCGCCAACAGAGGATACAACTATATTGAGTTGTCAAAGCAGACCAATTTCTTCACCAGGGCAAGTGGTTCACCGGGGACCAAGTTCAACAAAAATTTCCTCACCTCATGGAGGCTCTACACGCAATGTGGACCATTTCTTCCTAGGGGGGAGGAATGATACAGGTGGATATTGGTGGCCACTTGCCTATTCCACCTAGAACCCCCAGTTAGTTTTGTCTGTTTCCTTGTCATTTCAGCATTTACTATTTTTAGCAATTTTTTGGGTTCTGAACTTCTGGAGTAGTTTTGACCCCCTAAACGGTGTTTTTTGGGTCCGCGGTAAGCCTTTAACTACAGGCAAGGGCTTGCAACAAAATCTTTAGTACTCAAAAAGACCTTTCTAATAAGGTATCATATGCGCCAAACAGAGATAATATGACCAAGTTACGACCCCGGGAAGTTGGCTGCCCAACTAACCCAACAAGGCCAACAAACTCTTGGAGTTACATCTCCTGGGGTTAGGGTTTTATCATGTTTTCCAATAATAAATAGGCCCTTAAACCTCATTGTCACACATTTCAGGGGCATGTAGCTGCCACATCTCTTCTCAGAGATAAGCTACCATCGCCTGAGCTATCTTATTTCCATCCTGTTTGTAAGCATAGTTCAATATTTTTCTATTAATGAAATGAAGTGTTTTTCTACTGCATCTCTGTGTTTATGATTATGTCTGTAAGTTGTTGCATTCCTGTTTAAGTTAAGATCATGAACGATTTACATTTTTGTCACAATAGCTTCTAACGATTTTCTAAAGTTACATAAGTCCAAACAGAGGCCCCACAAGACAATGACATCTATGTCTAAATCAATTAGCAAAAATTGCAGTCCACAGATTCAAGGGAACCTTCACATGGAATGTTGGTAAGCACTTTAGAGTCTTAACAGTGTTAGTTTCCTTTATTTCTTTTGAACTTTTTCCTTTTAAAAATAGGCAATTTTGTCACTGTATTTGAAGTTTGGTCTTGAATTTTTCCCCTATATTTATATGTTTAGTCTAAATAAATCTAAAAGTTGTTTGAAGATGTAATTGATTTTCAAATCATGTAGAAGGTAGACTTGAGAAAATTGGAAACAACGGATTTTGTGAGATATTGGAAGCACTTTAATCTTGTGAGTTGCCACAACTATTTGATGATACTGGGAATCAAGTGGTCTTTGGAATCTTAGTCATAATTATGAAAATTTTGTCTATGCTAAAAACGGAACTTATGTTTTGTAAATCCACTCTACATAATGGTTTGGGATTCATAGACATCTGAAGTCTGAAATTCACGCTTGTGAAATAGGTAGATGCAATTCCCAACCCTTCAAAGGCATAGTTAATTAACATTGTTCAAAGACATTTCATGGCATAAGTACCTATGCAAGTCTTCTTGTTTCCAGTTACAGTGTGGTGCTTCCATATAACCCATCATGATGTATTTCTTCTTGTTTCTTATGCTACCATTTCATATTGCATTTAGTGCTTTATTTTCTAGCACCACTTTTTAGAGCACAATTGAGTTGATAATCCAGATTGTATTTAGAAACAAGGTGTGGGATTCTTACATAGATTAATTTTAGACTTAGGCATCCTATGTTCATGCTAAGTGATTTCTATTTTCATCATGTTCAATGTACTTTGTTTCAACTAAAAAGGTGCTCCTACTTTTTTTTTGTGTTTTGTAAGGTTTCTAGGAAAGAATTAGTAGCTTTGTTATACGAAATGTTTTATGCATGAGATGATGATAAAATAATTGGAAACTACTCATTGAAACAATGTAGAATATTCTTGGGTCATTAAGGTTTTGCCATTATTTCATAGTTTCTTTGATTTTTCACAATCGTTGAGAGCAGGATGTGGAAGGTTTCTAATTTGATTCATATTCCATTAACCTTATGTTGTATGTTGTTTGTATCTAGATTATATATCAATTAAATTTTGTTTTTATGAGTTATGACCCACATTGTTGGTTTACCCTACCTGTTAGATTTATTTGTAGGAAAAAAAGAAAACTCAACTCTTTCATTATCTTCGCTTCTACCCCTTTGAGGTGTGCATATCTTTCCCGTAATGTGTTTAGTTTGATTGTTAGCTTGCATCAAATTATGCTCAAGTTTAGCATACTTGATTTCCTTCTGAACGAGTCATTAGCTTTTTAGGTAGGTTGATAATCATGCTTGTTTGTTGTAATGTCGCTCTATCAACAATTTTTTTCATACAATTGGAAATGTTGTGAATAGAAATCATTGATTTTAAGGTGTTACACATATGTGAGGAAGCTTGTGATTTGCATTAGCTTTTAGTTGATTTTATTGTTTATCTAGTGACATTGGCAAGTAATAACACAAATGACAAAGTGAACTTCATTGAATCTAACCAAATATGCACTCTAGTTGGTTGCTTTTCTCTACAAAGCAATTGGATGAGTTGCAGGTAATAATTGGATTTTTACAGGCAGAAAAGCAACTCAAGACGGTTTGTAATTGAATCCTCACCTTGGCAAAGGAAAGATCTTGTAGAAGTGCAATCTTGTATCTTATTTTCTTGTTGTGGGAGCTTTATGTAACCTAATAGCTAGTAACTAAGGCTAACATTTATTGTCTTAATGTAGGTGGGATACTTGTGAAATTGTTTGCTCTCCTAACTTAATGTTGACGCAGCTATAACCTTAACCTAATAAACATTTCATCAATACTTGTAAAGCAAAGAAATCATTGGAACAAAATCTTTGATGGAGATGATTATGTTAAGAAAAATGCAACAAGTGTCTTTTGAAGTTGTGTTTAGGGTGGAGATTAAAATACTAGGATAGATTGAGTGATTTGAGCTTGACTATTTTTATAGGTTGCATATTGATGAATTTCAAGTTTAGTTTGGGATAAAATTCATGATTAACAATGCATTTTCGTTGCTTTTATTGATATGCATGTTTCAAGAGTCTTTGAAAGTTAATATGTTGTATTCAAATTATTTTCAATTTAATTTGTGTTCTTGATCCGAACTTAAATAGGAATGCTACAACTTACAAATATAATCATAAACACAAAGATGCCGCAGGAAAACACTTCATTTCATTAATAGAAAAATACTAAACTATGTTTACAAACAATATGGAAATAAGATATCTTGGCGATGGTAGCTTATCTCTGAGAAGAGATGTGGTGGCTAGATGCCTCTAAACTAAGTTACAATGAGGCTCAAAGGCCTTTCTATTATTGAACAATAAGAGAAAATCCTAAACAACCAAAACCCTAACCCGAGGAGATGTAACACCAAGAGTTTATGGGCCCCGTAGGAGTTAGTTGGGAAACCAACTTCCCGGGGTCGTAACTTGGTCATATTATCTCCGTTTGACACGTATGATACCTCGTTGGGAAACCAACTTCCCGGGGTCGTAACTTGGTCATATTATCTCCGTTTGACACGTATGATACCTCGTTGGAAATATCTCTCCGAGGACTAAAGCCGACGCGATATGGCAATCGCTAAATGAATTTTGTCAAAACAACGTGGTTTAAGGCCTCAAAACCAGGAAAAATTTTAAGGATGAAAAATGATTTTGAAGTTTAAAAACATTGGCGAATCTCACTATCTCTCATATGCAAACTATAAAATGTTTATTAATGTATTTGTAAAAATATTGAATTTTATAATGATTAATGTTGGTGATTTTTATGGTAAAATAATTTTATATTGTAAATTTTGGGCTAATCATTTTTATAAAAAATGGAAATTGATGAATAAATTGTCCATGCTCAAAATGGCTTCAGAAGTTGAGGACTTGAAAAACTGCCAAAAATAGTAAATTGTGCTTCAAAAACTGAAAGAAACAATGGTGAGGGCTGAAAGGAATAATGGTGAGGGTCCAAGTGGTGGTGAGGGTTGAAAGAAACAATGGTAAGGGTCCAAGTGTAATAGACGGGTGACCACCAATATCGACCTGGATGAGTGCTCTTTCATTTCATTGTTTTGGATAACTAATATATAACTATCTCTACATCGTACCATCTTGCTCTTGTCCTTTTTTATCTTTCTCTTGTCCTTTTATCGCTCTTGTCCTTTTTATCTTGCTCTTCTCCTTTTATCTTTTATTGATACCGCTCTTGTCCCTTTTTCTTTTATTGATACCTTCAAGACTTCATCTTATTTTTACTGGTACCTTCGTTGCTCTTGTCCTTTTTTCTTTTATTGGTACCTTCATCATACCATCTTGCTCTTATCCTTTTTTCTTTTATTGTTACCTTCAAGACTTCATCTTATTTTTACTGGTACCTTCATTGCTTTTCTCCTTTTTTCTTTTATTGGTACCTTCTAGACTTCATCTTATTTTTACTGGTACCTTTTCCTCTGTTTGTAGAGACTGAATTTTACAGAAAAAATTTCTAAGATGTGTTGCACTGGAAAGCCTTTTTTCAGGCCTTTTCATTTTCTCAAAACAATTCTAAGATGTGTTGCACTGGAATGCCTAAGTTAACATGGAATGCCATATTAAATCATGATTTGGTGCACTTTGACATAAGTTGGGGTGTCTTAATATTCCCTCTTATTTGTTACTTATTATGATATCATGGTGTCCAATGGCTTTTTACATTTTACTCTAGTTAGATATTGTTAGATATTTTTATTTACCAATCCAATTGTCTATGTTTAGCTAATAGTTTTAGAAGGGCCACTGTAAATTGTTATGTAATTATTTTTTTCCATTAATTGAGTGTTTACCATATCAACTCAATATATTTTATAAATTAATTTAAGCTTTACATATTGAAGAACTTTTTAATAATATAATTAATATTTTAATAAAACACCCTCCACACAGAGGGCCAATGTAGATTGTTATGTAATTTTTTTTTTCCCATTAATTGAGCGTTTACCATATCAACTCAATATATTTTATAAATTAATTTAAACTTTACATATTCCCTCCACACAAAATTAAATGTGGATGAATATAAAATCATAAAAATTCTATTGTTCCTATAAACTGTTATTATAAATATAATATTATATATATTAAAAAACACAAAAACCACTTGGTGGCAATGTCCAAAAAGCTAAAGCAGTGATATTGCCATTATAAATAAAGTGTGTTCAATGTGTTCAATATATCCGTGAAAATAGTTTTCTATACAAAAGTTCAATTTAAAAAATATATATATTTTTTAAATAATTTTTTAATGATTATTTTTGTATATATAAAGATAACGGTTATCTTGAATAATATTAAATATAGTCTTTGAATATATATAAAATAATTTTCTAGTGTTTTTAAAATCTTTTCAATAATATTAATCTAATTTTGAATAATAATATAAAATAATTTAGTGTTCTTAATAATTTTTAAATTTAGTCTTTGAATATTATAACCTCTTTGTTTTTAGTGAGAATTTAAAAAAAAAAAAAAATGTTGGGCTTTTCCAGTCTAATTTCTCTAAAATCTAGCAGGAATTTACTTAAATCACAAGTTATAGATAATTCCTGCACAACCAAAATACTTAGGGTTTTTTAAAATGTTGAATCTATACATACGATCAAAAAAAACTAATTTAAATAACATAAATCAAAATTTTACTCCAAATTTTTCTTTTAAATTCTAGCACAAAGAACTTAAAAAATACACTCTAAATACAACACCTACTACCAAAAATAACAAAATCTTAACAAACTAATCCAAAATCAAGTTGCTATAGTTCGAGAAAAAGATTAATTACACCGTAAGGTGTTTCCCTCTGAAATAGATGTCCCTAAGATGTACCTGTCATCGCTGTGCGCCGTTAGATTGTGTGTTAGACGATTAGAATAGTGTTAGTCGTTGGATTAAGGGAAAGTAACTAAATGAGCCTACAGCACTAGGAAGCTGAAGCGAACAGCGTATGGAATGAGCCGGCACTCAGAAGCTGAAGCAACCCTTCATAATGATCCTGCGAATGAGAGAATTGCCGCTTCTGTCTAATGCATGTTTATGCCTGTGCATGAATCTCTTAATCTGAGCCAAGCGAGTGTATAGTACTCAGGAAGCGCAATTGTATAGATGATCGTCGGGCGTCTAGATACCGTCACAATTCAGCCCCGATTGATCAGAAATCCCCGAGATCTTCATTATACATCGAGGATTTCTGAGGGGAATTCGTTCGATGCCTTCGAATTTCAGGGTTTGAATTGAACAGGGGAGTTTCACGACCCCAAAATGTGGGTGTTTTATCTGATGTCGCTGCCATTGACGTTGGGCATGGTGGCTGCCACGCTCAAGTATTTCGCTGGCTCGGAGGTTCCTCCATACTTTCTGTTCACCGTTGGCTATGCGTGGTTCTGTTCCTTATCCATAATTATACTCGTGTCAGCCGATATCTGGACCGTAAGTTTCTTCGTTCTCAAATCCGCAGGGTTTCATAATTCTTTGGTTTTGATGATTTCAATTGCAGGCTTCTGATCTCTGGTTTGGGCGACTGTTGTGAAAATTAAAACAAATATATGTGGTTGGTTCGTTTTGTCCTTACCAAATGGTTCGTAAATACGAACAATTATGAATAGTAGCTTCAATGGCCATGTAAAATGTTCCTCTACTGTTCTTTATTTTCATATTTGAATTTCCATATGCCTGTGGCATTGTTCAATCCATACATTTCCTTTCATAGTATCGAATTTACCGTGAATCTCATTATCCATGGTAAAAAGCCAAGATGGACAGATTTCTAGAATAATCTTTAACGTGTTATTGGAATTGAATCTCGTGGGCTCTAGGAGTCTGCCCTATACTTAGCGAGAGACTTCCCGAATGGTATTTAAGAAGGATTTTATTCATGTTTCTTGTAGGAGCAATCGCATTCGAGAAGACCTCGGGTGGTTGGAGAGTAGCTGCAAAATTTTCCCCTGATCTCTCAGCACATTTACTCTCTTTTGACAACCAGGGCTTCTTATATTTCATTCATAGCTAGTTAATTTTCCATTCTCTGGCTAGGTTAATTTCGAGGGATTGATTTTTTTTTCCTCATTGTCTTGGTCCATTTGAATTAGATGCCCTGCAAGATTGGGAGTACAAATTTATGGGAAAATATGTCACTCTCATTTTATTGAAACATATGATTGAAACATTTGATATAGATCATGAAAATCAATCCTTGAAATGTTTAAAAAGACTTAGGTGGTCATCATGATTCAATATCTTGAATGTTGTATACAGATTGGTAGAAGCGTTACTCCCTATTACTTGGAGTTACTCCATCATACTTGGAGTAACCCGAGGGATTCTTTACTTGCATGAGTATTCTCATCTCCAGATTATTCATCGAGATATTAAAGCAAACAACATTTTGCTGGACAAAAATTTGAATCCCAAGATAACAGATTTCGGACTAGCCAGACTATTTGAGGACTATCAAACTTGTGTTGGGACAAGAGTTGCTAGCACTCGGTAAAATTTCAAATATGCATCACTCTTATACTAATTTCTTCTCAGGTGTATAGTTTTGGTGTGAAAAGGATTTCACTAAACTGATTTTGTAATTTGCAGTGGTTACATGGCACCGGAGTATGCTATGCATGAACATTTGTCTGCCAAAGCTGATGACTATAGCTCTGGGATTCTTCTTCTGGAACTTATGAGTGGAAGAAAGAACATGGATTTTATATTATCACCTGAAACCCAGATCCTTTTAGAATGGGTAAGGCACTGCTTCCATTGTAATTCCAATTAACAACATCTATATTATCCAGATCATGTTATTGCCCTAATGAGAGTAATCCGTATCTATTAACTTCTGTAATCCAACATAAACTAATGGCTGATTTTACGGGCCCTCTATATATTTTCTCAATATGAAGATATGTTGTGGTCATGTAGGCATGGGGACTATACCAAAGAGGAAATATGGAGGACGTTATTGATCCAGTTATAAACAAAACCTACAGCGATCAGGAACAAGTCTTGAGATGCATCCAGGTTGGATTGTTCTGTACAGAAGCTCGCGCATCACTGTCTACATTCAACTTGATGCTTTCAACTGACGCTATGATGTTAGCAGACCGCACAAAACCTACTTTTGTGAGTTCTGTAGCTACCCACAACACCGAATACACCAGCAATCCTGGCTCACCAAATCATGGTTCATCGCATACATCTGCAACCATATACTTGAATGGATCCTCTGCTTCATCGCATACTCCTTTGGTTCCATCGAACACTGATGCTTCAATCTCTAAGTTGGAACCCAGGTAATGCTGGGCTGAATGGTAACTAAAGATGTTGGGTCCATGATTTTACATATGTTATAGAAGGTAACCGGGGTATCATCAATAGTAGGTTGACATTCATTTGCTATTACCATCATTGTTTTGGAGAGTCGGGAAGCGAGTGAAATATCCATAAACTTTATCATATATCTTTACAACATGTAGTAAATATTTGCCTATTTAATAGATAATTTCAATCCAGTTTTGGCATGTTTATCAGTTTTAACTCTGTATATGACTTTACTTCATATTTGCAAATAATAGCCCACATTTTCCGTAAAAGATATCTTCATAAGTAATGAATTTGTGAATTTGGAGAATTCAGATCTAAGTCCATGATTCAAGGCACTTGCTAGGGACCTTCCTTCCATTGTTGGTGCAAGGATTACTGCGAGTTTATGTGCATGATTGCCAATACAGTAGATCCATTGGTTACACAAGGAACCTCTTAATGCTAGATTCTTTTCTATTCGACCATCTAGAGCAAGTGCCAAATGGTACTCTGCCAGCAAGGATATTTAAATGCACTTATTCAGATTCTTTGATCCTTTGCAAGGATGTTTTGCCCGTTTAGAGGTTTCCACCTTTCTTAACTTGCGTAATCATTCCTAACAAATAATAGGAATTTGGCAATGAGTCCTTGTATTTGAGAACCCACTCTTCGACATATTGCCTGCACATCATTGTTAATTCAGAATGAACACATGAAGAAGGCATTACAAGATATCTGTTGTTTTATTTTCTAAAAGTATAAGATATGTGTTGTTGCATCAACATCATTGAGATCTTATCCAATAATTATGCTGACGTGGCTGGTTTGTCATGTCTTGTAATGACACGAGTATGAATTGTGATTTGTTATACTTGAAAGGTATAATATCATTATATCAAGTCTCTATAGGATCCTATGCCTACTAGGTGGGTAAAATTAGGATTTAATATATTTACGCCGTAAGGCGTTTCCCTCTAAAATGAACTCCCCTAAATGTCTACCTGTCCTAATCTTAACCGTTAGATCTATTGTTAGACGATTCAACAATTCTCTGCCATCCAAAAATTCATTAAACAACAGTGAAACCCAGCGCAGCCCATCCGTCTACCTAGCCAGTCCGTCTACCCAGCGCAGCCCATCCGTCTACCTAGCCAGTCCGTCTACCCAGCGCAGCCCGTCCGTCTAACAGTAAAGAAACCACATAATAAGTAAAGGAGGAGGGTTTCAGTAGATCAACAATGGCGGTGATAGAGGAAGACTTTGTAAGCGACCTACTAATAACTACAGAGGCTCCTTTATCAGCAGGGGGCACAACCCTGCCAAGATACTTCTTAACCAGATCAGGATACTCTTGAACTGCCTCCGATATCGAACAAAAGATAACCCCAGCAGCCTTTAGAGTCTTCCTATGTGTGGTAGAAATGGAAACACTGTCAAAAACAGCATCTACGGCTACGTTGGCCAATCTCTTCTGCTCAGTCAGGGGTATGCCCAGCTTCTGAAAAGTCTCAAGCAGGTAAGGGCCCACCTCATCCAAGCTCTTCTTCTGTTCTTTTTGTTTAGGCTCAGAATAATAGCAAAGGTCTTGGAAATTTATGGGTGGGTAAAGGTTATCAGACCACTTGGGTTCTTCCATTTTTAACCACTGTCTGTAAGCACTGAGTCTGAATTGCAAAAGCCATTCAAGTTCCTTCTTTTTAGCTGAAATTAACCTAACGGTTTCCCCAAAAAGCCCTTTGGGAATAGACTCAGATTCAATGTTTGATACAAAGCCATACTTGTAATCCCTTTTCAAGAACTAGTGAACTGGGTCATCGATATCCTTACCTTTTGTTGGCACGCTGCTCCTTTCGGCCATCGTCGCATCGAGGGTTTCTGCGCGGACTCCAGCGAAGCGCTGGCGGAGTCTTGTGGGCGAGGCGCCTAGTGAAGGATAAAATGATATCTGGTACCTGCCGCCCAATGTTGGCGGAGATTGAAGGCCTAAATTGGCCGTCGCTGTCATCGTGGAGGTCATGGGAGTTACAATTTTTTGAACTGTAATTCCTATGTTTGCCTATGTCCCAAAAACACAGTGAAACTCTTCATGCAATCCGAATTCTGCCTTCAGCCTCCTGGTGATAGCCCTACTCGGAGATCCCTATTCGATTCTCTTATAGCTGGGTGCATCCCTGTGTTGTTCAATCTCTTTACAGCATATTATAAGTATCTATGGCATCTTCCTGTTAATGAGAGCTCCTATTCAGTTTACATAGCAGAAGAGACAGTTGAAGAAAAGAATATAAATGTGATAGAGGCTCTTCAGAAAATCCCAGAGGAACAGAGGAAGGAAATGAGAAAGACCATATTCCAGAAAATTATGCCTGCTCTGGTCTATGGTGACACATATTCAATATTTAAGGTTTTCCATAATACATTTATGATTTCTTTGAATAATATTCTCTGGAAAACAACTAATCCCTCCAAGGATGAAGCCATTTGAATCCATGATGCATTCCATTATGGAGGGGACAATGCATCTGAGTTGAGTACAAGTTTTGCACTTTACAGACAACTAAGCTCTTGTAAAAAATTGTTTTGAACTGAGGATACATGAACAATCAGAGGTCTTTTTTTATTATTGTTTGTGTCTGTGGTTACAGTTCATTCAAGGCATTGAAGAGACGGTGGGGTTTGGAAAAGGAGCTAACAGACTATACGCGACCATCGATCTAGAGAAAGCTCTAGTGGGTTGAACTCAGATAATCCTTGACGAACCCAAAAACCCACGATGGTATGATTCCTTTCACATTTACTGTGCTAACAAGGGACTGTTGAATCTCAACTGCACTTTAAATACTTAGATGCTTGTATTTTATTCCATCCTCATTCTGATGAAGATATTTGGCAATGGCAATGGCAGATCAGGACAAGCCAGAGACTCCATCTAATAAGCTTTGCAGGTTTCCCAAGACGCAACAATACAAAATCCATTCGTTCTGTCCTCATTGAACAGTGTTTAGGCAGACCAGGGAGTTACAATTTTTTGAACTGTAATTCCTACGTTTGCCTACGTCCCAAAAACACAGTGAAGCTCTTCATGCAATCCGAATTCTGCCTTCAGCCTCCTGGTGATAGCCCTACTCGGAGATCCCTGTTCGATGCTCTTATAGCTGGGTGCATTCCTGTGTTGTTCAATCCCTTTACAGCATATTATAAGTATCTATGGCATCTTCCTGCTAATGAGAGCTCCTATTCAGTTTACATAGCAGAAGAGACAGTTGAAGAAAAGAATATAAATGTGATAGAGGCTCTTCAGAAAATCCCAGAGTAACAGAGGAAGGAATTTCGGAGCAAATGGTTTCTCTGAGGTCAATACAAACGAGTTCCCAAACTCGTTTTCTGTGTTTGAGGAGATTATGTGAAAACTTGTCAAATGGTTCCATTGCAAAGTGTAGATCCTCTTAAAACTATGTGTGAGAACGGTTCGATGATTAATAAAATCGAGTTCCAATGCACAGATTATTCCCTAAACCATGTGAACCTATCCGGGGAAGCTCTGTTCTCTTGCTAATCAAGTGGGAAGTGACTGCTCTGAAATGTTGCCCTCCGAGTAGCTTGTTGCTGAATCAATGGTGAGTGCTTTAACAGATCCAAGATAGATAGCACTAGTGATACTTAAGGATGTGATCCGTAAGACTGCATAGTGTTGGCAGACCTGAGACCAAGATTTAGACACAAAACAACACATTATTTTATGATCTTTTATTGTCAATATTATATTATATGTTTTCTAATGACATTGCATAAATATTCATGTCCTTTTAATACAAGCTTATGTTAAACACTTCAACATTGAAAGGGTTGACTTGAAAAATCTTACTATCACATTTAGATATACATTGAGATATTTTAATGTCAAAATATCACAATCTCAAAATACTAGGAATTTCGGAGCAAATGGTTTCTTTGAGGTCAATACAATAGAGTTTCAATGCACAAATGAGACCTATCTATTTCCTAAACCATGTGAACATATCAGGGGAAGCTCTGTACTCTAGCTACTCAAGGCCTTCCTTGCACTTAGCACCCTAGAGCTACTTAGAAGGTAGCTCGGAGGTTGAACCATATTATCATCATTATTTCGTTTATGAATGTGACTTTTAGAAAGAGTGAATGTAGTAAATTATTAAATGGTGAAGTTTGATAATTAGGACTCAAATCCACTGGAACATGGACAGCACTAAAGAATTGATAGTTTTTCACTGTAAGTGGGGAAACAAAAAGATCAATTGCTGCTTTTTCACTGTAAATGGGGAAAGAAATAGAACAAATACTCAATATGGATCTAACAAATGGCTTCCACAACTTAAGGATGCATTTATCAATTGAAGGATCCCTTATTCATGGCTTAGGAAGACCATAGCAAGACCCTTTTTACCTAAATCATCATTTGGTTGGTTTTTTTTTTTATTTGTTTCTATTCTATTGTGTGGTTAAAATCATCTTTTGGTTCCTTAAAATGAAAACATAAATTATTTCGTAATCTACACAAAACTAGATTTCAAAACATTGAAAGATTTGTTTCCATGTATTTATAATTACATTAGAAAAACCATGTAAAGACCAATCTATTGATTGCTAAGCCTTTAGCATCAATCTCAATTGCATATTGTATATTTGCGAGTATATAATATCTCATAAAATAATAATGAATGATCCTGGTATGAATCTGGAAATATCATTTACAGAAATGAAGAAAACAAACATATTGCTCAATGCAGTGGGCTCTCTGCTTAAAACAGCAGCAGCAGATGCATAAACAAACAAGTGAATAAAATATTTCAGTTCTGTTTACATCAAAACAAGATTTACATGGCACCAGGCTCCAAAAAATAGAGTATCCACTCTCAATCTGTCTTGGTGAGAACATAGATGGCATATATTATTCCTGGTAAGTACCCAAAAAGTGTCAGCAGCAAACATAGCCAGAATTCAGCCCGTCACAATATAACAACAAACCCATCAGTTATGATTTAAAATGATGAACATAATCTTTATACCGGAACCAAAAATTTTAAAAGGCGATTAAAGGCTTTTGCCGTGGGATGAAGTTCTCTCACATGGCACTCGTATTTGAGAAAAACTCCCAGAGGAGGCAGAAGTATGGCCAACAAAATGTCTATGAAAGTTGCAGTGCCCTCCCTCATGATGATGAAATAAACTTTAACTCAGAATCTTATTAGTCAAAATACACCCAAACAAATCATAGATCGACTCCCACTCTAACGAAGTTTCTATTGAAATTTCCCGATAGTGAGGATACCTTCACAGATGACTCCATTTTAAAGGTGATTTTTTCATTTTCTCGGTAATATCGTGCGATTAATTCAGTGATTTTTTCATTTTGAAAAAATGTAGTAATTGTTCCTCAATTTATGCCTTACGGCGTTTCTTTTGCAACATTTGATGCAAATGCTAGTTATATATGATGATGCACGAACACAGATTTCTCGTCCATAAAGCCTCTGACTAACTTTCTTCCTAATCAATTTTGTCATAATTACCGTGTAAACTGTGTCATCAATTAAACCTGCAATCTCTCCATTATCGATTCAAGTTATGGTAGGCTGTACTTTAAAAAGTTGATGGACCGTTCTGTATTTTAAATTTCTTTGTTGGTTAAAATTGGCATGAAAAAGTCAAAAGTTAGATAATGATTTTTTATATTTTAAATTTCAGCCGCGCTTAGTTAAAATAATACTTAATCAAAATTCGGTATGGCCAAATAAAATCAGAGTTACGATTATTAAATTATCATCAATACGAACTTTGTGTAATATGAGTATATGTCAAAGGTAGGTTTAAAATATTTCGAAAATAAAAAATACATGAGTATATATCAATGACAGATTTAAAATAATACATGAGTTGATGATGGTGGTTAACGTCCGCTGAGACCAAATAATGATCTATCGGACCTGAAAAGACAAATTATTTATTTTGATTTAAGATTTTATTCCTATGCTCAAAAAGCTTGGAGAGAAGCCTCCCGAGTTCACTATAATTTTGGCATTGTAAAAGGCTAGGAAGGTCAGTATTGTAACAAAGGTTGTGAAATTGAGATCTAATGTGGTTGTATGCAGGGCACTCTAAGAGGAAGTGGTTTTCATCCTCGATGCTCCTATTCTCACAAATATGGCAGATCCTTTCTATCCATGGCGTTTTTGGAACTACCCAGCGGCCAGTTTCACTATGGAGCTCATGAGAATTCGTTCTAATCTTTGCTATATTAATTTTCTTTTTTGAGCTAGTTAGAATAGAGAGATACTTTTGATCTTCAAGGGTGGGTTGATGACCTTCTTATAATAACTTAATTTTCTTTTAGACGCTAAATCTTTCTCACACCATAATTTTTTTTTGAACTTAGAAGTAACAATATCTTTAATGTTATTT
>APFE031753389.1:118154-135898 GCA_000404065.3 Pinus taeda
CTTGCGATGATGGAACCGATCCACCCTGGCAATGACTTTGGCCTCCTCAATGCAGACATGATGCTTAGTCTTGTCCACATGCTCTGCTAAGGCTGAGGACTTTGTTCTCCCATGTCTCAGGTCTGCCGCATGCTCGCAAATTCTCTGCTGGATGGAGCGCCTAGTTTCCCCTATATAGGGAGTCCCACAAAAGCAAGGAATCAGATAAATTCCCTTCAAGTCCTTGGGGTTAACCGGATCCTTCACCGATCTTAGGGAATTACGAATGGTTCTGAGGGGCCTGCCGCCTGAAGGTAGAGGGAATATCAAACTTTCTAAGGACCCGAGCAATCTTGTCCGTGGTTCCATGGATATAGGGGAGATGGACTCCTGGATGGCGTTCCTTAGGGGTACCTAAAATCCACAAGGAAGGGGTCCCTTTGAGGCCTATCGTCAACACCATCGGGGGTCCGACCTACCTTCTAGCCAAGTTTCTGGCTCTTAAGCTTAAACCCCTGGTCGGCCGCACCGATTCCTTCGTGAAGGATTCTGCATCCTTCATCAAGGATCTCGAGGATATTAGGCTTGACCCTGAGGACATTCTTGTCAGCTTCGATGTGGTCTCCTTGTACACGAGCATTCCTATAAAAGAGGCCATGGAAGTGATCTACCGCCTAACGGATCCAGATACCGCTCATCTGGTAGAGGTATGTCTCACTTCCACGTTCTTCAGTTTTGAGGGTGAGTTCTTCGAGCAGACCTGTGGTGTTGCCATGGGTTCCCCCCTCTCCTCGATAGTGGCAAATCTTTTTATGGAAGATTTCGAAGCCAAAGCTTTTGCCTCGGCTCGTCTCCCTCCCAAGCTTTGGAAAAGGTATGTAGATGACACTAATGTCATCTGGTCCCATGGCCATGAGGAGCTGGATTGTTTCTTGGATCACCTCAACGGCCAATCCTCCGCTATTAAGTTCACCATGGAAAAAGAGGTCAATGGCAGCCTCCCTTTCCTAGATATTCTTATTTCCAAGAAGAAGGATGGCTCTCTCTCCCACGCAGTGTACAGAAAGAAAATGCACACAGAGCAGTATCTTCACGCCGATTCCCATCATTTCCCGGCTCAGAAGATGGGGGTTCTTAACACCCTAGCTACGCGTGCCCTCAGGATTTCAGATAAGGAGAACCTGGATGGAGAGAGATCCCACCTCCTTGATGTCTTTGTGGAAAACGGATACAGTAGGCAAGTTGGGCGGAAGGCCTTCCTTAGAGCCTCCAAAAATGCGTTGATTAAGAAAGAGCCTAAGGAACGCCATCCAGGAGTCCATCTCCCCTATATCCATGGAACCACGGACAAGATTGCTCGGGTCCTTAGAAAGTTTGATATTCCCTCTACCTTCAGGCCCCTCAGAACCATTCGTAATTCCCTGAGATCGGTGAAGGATCCGGTTAACCCCAAGGACTTGAAGGGAGTTTATCTGATTCCTTGCTCTTGTGGGACTCCCTATATAGGGGAAACTGGGCGCTCCATCCAGCAGAGAATTTGCGAGCATGCGACAGACTTGAGACATGGGAGAACAAAGTCCTCAGCCTTAGCAGAGCATGTGGACAAGACTAAGCATCATGTTTGCATTGAGGAGGCCAAAGTCATTGCCAGGGTGGATCGGTTCCATCATCGCAAGTTAAGGGAAGCTATTGAAATTGAGCGTAGACCCATTAATCTCAACCGAGATGATGGTTGGAAGGTAAGTAAAAGATGGATCCCTGCCTTGTCATCTTAGGGTTTCTTCCTTCCTCCTTGTTCATCCTGGTTGCATTCGTCTTGTTAGCATCGTCTAATTCTTTTCGAATTTGTTAATTTATCGCTGGCTGGTCCATTTTCTGGCCTTTTTAATATGTCCCTCCGGTATTTTTTATGATTAATATTCGGATTTTATGTATATTTATGATTTTCTATTTGACGAGCGCTGATGGAGGTCCTTTGCTTGTCCATTATTTTATTCAGTAGGTCATTATTATAGGTATATTTAAAGTATGATATTTATGTTAATGTTATTCTTATTCATCTGTATGATTGCTTCACTTTAAACTTTTATCTTCTGCTCTTTTGGCTTTCCCAATAATTTTCATCACAATATATATATATATATAAATATTATATATATATAATCTCATTAAATTAATTAAAATTTAATAAACTTTCACTCTTACTTTTCGATCCAACCTCATAAGATGGACTTGATTAATTGTAAATTGAATAAACAGATAAAATAGGATATTTCAACGAAGGTAAGGAATATAATGTTACAAATAAATTATCATACCTTTACTAAACCTTCTTGTATATAGTTAGTTATTAATTTAACAACTTATTACCATTAAAATTATTCATTTATGCTTATTTTAACCTAACATCCCATTTTTTGGAATATAAATAGAATCTAAGTAACCTTTAGTATTACTATATTGATTAACATAAAGTAATTTAATTAAATAAATCACTTAGGATTCTATTCATTGTACCTAATTTTGGTCATTTCTAGAAATAATATTAATATTATAAAAAGAATGAGAATATTTAATTTTTAATATAATTAATATATTAATAAATTAATTAATTAATTTATTAATATATAATTAACACAAAGTAAATTTAATTAAATAAATCACTTGGCATTCTATTCATTTTTACTTAATTTTGGTCATTTCTAGAAACAAAATAATATTAATATTATAAAAATAATGAAATATTTTAATTTATTAATATAATTTTTACCTTGGTCCAAGAGTCAAAGATAGCCGTTTTGTAGCCGTTGGAGTCTCTGCTCTGTCTATTTAACATGCTATCCCAAATCTGCTTCTTCAACTTGTCCTGAAGATGAACCACACTAGTTGGTTCGAAAGGCGTCGACAAAGGTCTCTTTCATGTGATTTACGCCGAAGCTCTTCTTAACAAAAACTCTATTTAATTTCAATTTTACTTCTTTAAATTCTGGAATTTCATTAAAAATCTGTTAAAGAACTCTATGTTTAAATAACTGTATGTTTAAATAGACAAAAGAAAACTAAAAAATTGAAAAGCTTACAAGAGCCTCGGATTATCAAGAGATGTAAGTGTGGAGAAAAGTTGGGGAGGAGAAGGAGAAGGCCGAGTCAAAGAGCAGTGGCTACGAGAAGTAGAGGTGTTGCCTCCATTACCTCAAGATAGAGGGCCTGTACCAGCTCCTCTACAACTCCTGTGTCCTCATGACTCATTGCCACATGTACTGCCCCTATTGTCTAGATGACTGCCCTAGCTCCGCCTAGGGTTTCTTGAAATGCTCCACCTGCCCTCACAGCATCCATGCCAATTGGCATCACATGGCTGCCGCGACCCTGCCCACGGTAATGCCCATGAGCGAACCTTTCTGCACTGTCAGAACCCTAATTCGCATGTCATGCGGTTTGCGCAGCCACAGGCAACGCCCAGAGAAAGCCCCGTAACAAGAAGCTTAAGGGCGCCCACGGTTGCTCCGTTAATTCGCAGTCGGATTTTGTCTCGCCCAAAGTGGTCTTAACCGCGGCTAGAATTTCATTCGCTTCTATTCACAGGGTCGCGGTTGTGGGGGCCCAGAAGAGGGCCATGAAGATCACTCAGCTGAGGAAGGAGGTTAAAGAGGATTCACAGGGTCGCGGTCGTGGAGGCCCAAAAGAGGGCCATGAAGGTCACTCCGCCGAGGCAGGAGGCTAAAGAGGCCATCGCCATGAAGGTCACTCAGCTGAGGAGGGAGGCTAAAGAGGCCATCCACACAGCGCTCAATGTAATCATGGAGGAAGAGCCGAAAGCGCATGCAACCAATTCTTTACATACATGTATACCATACTTGATATTCTACATGTATACCATATACTTCATAATCTTGAGTTGTTGCAGGCTGTCGTTACTGTAACCACTTAGTAATGAACTTACTATAACCGTTTATGATATCTGAAATTGCTATAACCACTTATGACATCTGATTATGAGAATCTGTTTAATCGTCTAATATCTCATCAAACGCTGCAAGACTGTACACAACAGCAGTTAGGTGAGTTCATTTCAAAGAGAGTTAGGTGAGTTCATTTCAAAGAGAAACGCCATACGGCGTCATAAACAAACTTTATATTGTAACTATAAGTATTCAAATGCTGCAAAACTGTACACAATAGCAGTTAGGTGAGTTTATTCCAAAAAGAAACGCCTTACTGGGTCATAAACAAACTTTATATTGTAACTATAAGTATATCCAATGGCCAATGTTTTTACTCAAACATGAGAACGCACATTTTTATGTGAGAAGCAAAATACACATAAAATCAAAATATTATAGTGATTCGAAAAAAAAAGCTATTGGGAGAAGCTCCTCTTCTTGAGAGAAGAAGCAACCTCATTGGAAAAGGCCTTTTAGTTGAAGGTAGAAACAGAAATTGCATATCTAAAGCACAACCAGCAATCTAATTAGCAGAAGACCCTCTTCCTTGAATCTCGAAAACAATACAAGCAACCTAATCAGAAGATCATGTTTTTTTTTCATTCAGATAACCTGCAACTTTGAAACTTTCCCATTATCTGACATGAAGGAGAGCTCCATTCAGGGGAAGATCACGTTCTAAACAGCTTTTCCATTCAAATAACCTGCAACGTTTCCATTTTCTGACATAAAGGAGAGCTCCAATCAGGGGATTGATTCTTCTTATACTCTTTCCATTCCTCCCACCACATCTTGAACCTGCTTTCTTGGAAGAAAACATCTCGAGAAATGCTGAGATCGTTTTCCATCTTTGTTACATACTCTTCAAACTTTTCAAGCTTATGTAGGCTTTCGTGTTGGCCTTGTTTTAGATTTTCCAGGTCTTTCCAAGCCTCTTCTACATGTGCCCAAAGGCACGAGTCCGGGGTGAGGGACGTACGCTTCGTGCGGGGTCGTTGCCCTTTTGAACCGCGAGCTTTTTCTTTCGCTTCCATCCATTTCTGAAGAACTTTATGGCGATTGTGTCTTCCATCTGAAAAATAGTTGCCATTGCTGTTATTGCGATAATAATATGCAATATCCAGAGGCTCCACCAGTTTTCTATATGTATTGCCAGCATTTATCCACTTATTTTGGGATTCGAAATCACTTGGCAACTCATGAGCCTCCCATTTTTCAATAATATCATCCCAAAACCTGCCGAGCCTTTCCCTACGCAAATTAGCACCGATATCCTTCCTGTTAAGTTCCTTGAAGGTATCATAATATCCGATGACACCGTTCTTCTCACAATCCTCTTTATACCATTCAATCTCTGCCATAAGACTTTGGTTCAGGCTTAACTCAATAGCTAGCCTAGCAACATTTGTGTTATACCTGTTTTCAGTTTCTCCAGCTTTTCGTAGGGCAAGCTGTGCATGATCATTCTGCACAAAGTTATGATCACCAATTCAACAACATTTCAAACAAGGATTAGTGTGCCTGAAAATAAAATTCAAAAGAGCAGCAGGGAAGATCAATACAACGCTACAGTAAAACCTTATATCAGATCTTATACAATAATAAACTAGCATGAAGAAAGCTGAAAAGGCCAGCCTAAGAACCACAGCGTTCACAATAAAGACCTGTAATTCATTAGATTGGAATGTTGTTCCATCTCGTGAAGGGAGGTGCTCTATAGCCATGGTGGGGGATCCCTTTGTGTGAATTTGTGGCTTTACTAATATCAAATGAGGCCCAATAATATCATCGTATCCAACTTTGCACTCACTTGACTACGGAAGTTAATGGATTTAAACTTTGCACTCACTTGACTACTGAAGTTAATGGATTTAAACTTCTTTTTGAATTTAAACGTATGACTTCTTACAACCAAACACATGTTCATAACCAGTAAGCGCATTCTAGCTATACTTTTATACTTCTCATACATTCTAGACATATTTACTGATATAAAAAAACAAATTACATTTTTTTTTTCTTTCAAATGTTAATCAAAAAGGAATTTTGGGTATTACCTGAGCTTCAAAACCAATAGCTTCTAATTGCACTGAGATTCCCATCTCGTAAGAGGATTTGGAATCAGGATTGGCAAATCTTTTACCAATTACGGAGTTTTCTATGACATGTTTCAAAACAGAACCATATCCTATATGCTCTGAAAACCAGTCCTGTACAATATTATCAGAAAGCTTTTCATGGCTCTGCATTGTCAAATGAAGCATCATCAAAACAGTCTCAGAATTCTCAATACAAGCTGCGCCATGGTTTGAGCAAAACATACAAGTGCCAAAAGGTTTGTATGGGCTTCTCTTTATAACCCCATCTGATCCCTTTGAGTCAACTCCATGGTATGCCACTGTAGCAGTATACTGCAGGACATTTTTAAGAAGAGTCCTACAAGCATCTTGAATAGAAGAATCAACGACTTTGCCATGCCAATACGGCAAGATAGCAGTCAAAGGCTCAGCAATGGATTGAACCGGTGCAAGGAGCATCCGAGGAACAATATCATGCTGGGAAATCACATGCAAAAAATTGCCTCCCCAATTCTCACGACCAACTGCTTCAACAAGTCCTTCATTTCCCACTAAAGGGCAGCCAAAAGTGATACAAAACGGAGAGCTTTGCCTTAGCCTCTTTTCCAGTACCCATAGTGTGGCCAAGGTTGCAACTGCCCCTCCTAAGGAATGACCCACAAATATAATGGGCTTAAGTTTCCTTGGTTTGGAGTCCATATAAATCTGCAACTGATAGATTATGGAATACATCAACACAATGTTACTTCTCTTTTTTAATTTCTATAGTTTCATCTATAATAAGTGAACAAGTAAACCCACTTTTTGTGAAATTAAGGGCACTTATCTAGAAAAATCAATTACCTGTGCTTGGAAATCTGCTTTCTCCATAATATCCAGGAACAGCTTAAGAGCTCCTTGATGGACCAGTGCTGGTTTGTCATCATTACCCTTGAGGGAATCCGAGAATACCTTGTTGTTAGTTTGTATATTGCCCTCTCCATGTTTGTTCCCTTTGACGGTGAAACTTTCTATTTTATGAAAGGAAGGGAAGGCAACATATACAAAGCCTTCATGCTCCTTCACACTAAAACTCTCTGAATCATTTGCAAGTTGTGACTCTTCCCAAGCCTTCGACAGTATTTCGCATGAAGCAAGAAAAGCTGCATTCTCGTGACCCACAGTAAACCTGCAAGAACACATCCGTAAATTAGTACCGTCTGGGCAAGCGAGTATGGATCCCTCTAGAATTGAGTGCAAAAAAATGGAAAAGTTCTGTAAGTCAGGGGATATGGACAACGGACAAGTCGGGTCTGAAAGCCTCTCAAATCAGAATTGTGTGCATTATATGCCAGTTTAACACATTTTTGTAGATCAGGAGATAATGAAGGAGATGCCCAAATATACAATAATGCATTCATTACCTGAGATGAAGATAAGAAGAGAAACAATGCAAAAACACTGCAGAAGATTACACATACAGACACAGAGCTTCTAAATGGAATAATTGAGGTGTCTAGCACCCTAAAACCACTTAGCTTGCTTAAAACTGCACATCAAAGACCAAATCATTGGATCTGCCTTTACTGGACTAAATCAAACTCCCATTACTAAAACCACCCCTGGCCTCCTCTGCCTGCAGCTCAGGAAGAACAGGTCAAAGACCAAATTATTGGATCTGCCTTTACTGGACTAAATCAAACTCCGATTACTAAAACCACTCCTGACCTCCTCTGCCTCCACCTAAGGAAGACCAGAACCCACGGCTGTCATAGGCGGAAAAGACTCCTGAGCCTTAGCAGGGAAATCAATGGTGAGAAGCTAGCATCACAGACCCAGAATTTGGAATGCAAGGATGAACCATCCCCAAGGACAAAGACCAGTCTCAAAAAATGCTTCTATTTTACCCACAACAGAAGTCCAAATTTTATCCCACAGACACCCTAAACTTCCTAAAAACATACAATCTTCATCTCCTAAGAAAATCCCGGCCAAAGGCTAATGCTTAATGCTTTGCCTGGCCATCCCTTCAAACATGAGCACAAATATGCCTTTATCAAAAATGTAAAGAAAACAACTATATCCTCATAAAAATTTCAGGAAAAAAGAAAGATGCCAAGCTTATCCTTACAGTGGCGTTGATGATTCTTCTGCCATGGTCTGTTACTGCTGCTTGCTTTGTTTTGCTTCACATTGGCTATGGATTTAAGCACTGAAACGTATGCAAGTTGTTTCTCAAAGGAAGAAGCCCAGAAGCAACCTACCGAGGAAAGACGCGGAGAAGGCTCAGACCTTGACCAGGTGTGGAAGGTAGAAAATCGTACATGTCACTGTCAATACAGTCATCGTTCAGATGGGCACAGCCGTCAGCCAATGTGAAAAGCGGGAAAGCGGGAAGTATAGCCAATGGTTTCAAGGAATTTTTGGTAGGACGCCACGTTCCGATGATGCGCGATGAGTATCTAATTTTGACAGGGTTGGAGTTATATGATATTATACTTAACTTTTTAAAGTATGTATTCAGATAATATTTTGAAATAGATCTAATGATTAAGAAAATATATTTCCTGCGAGTAGGATAGATATCCTTCATTAAATTAAAGTAATAAGTTTCTTTGCCTAAATTGTCGGCTTATTTTAAATATAAAAGGTTATCAAATTTATTTATTTTTATAAAAAATATGTATTTGTTATAAATATAAAAAGATATTATTAATATTTTTTGTGTTCAAGTTTTTGTGTATCATGAGGAATTAAGCAAAGTTTTTTGGTAGAAATTACATAAAAGAATATTTTCAATTAATAAGTGTGGTTTATCTTCACGACTAGATTGATATATAATATTATATTATATTTTATTTGAAAATTCTCCATTATAAAGTGAGTGGAAAGTTCTTTTCGCTTTAGAAAAACCAGTGGTTTTCTTCCCCATTAAATTTGATAAAATTGTATATATTTAATAGTAGAGACTAAACCCTTCCTATTTATACAGGTATTCATTTTGGGCGTTTGTATAGAAATAGTCATTAATTTGACACTTTTCTAGTAAACAGTGGGTACTATATATATATATACACTAGCAATTGCATCGAGAGGTGCAAAGGAATGCTAAAAGGAGGAGATGGGAATGTGGAAGTAAATTATCTCCTTGTGCTATGTGTTGCAGACCTTGAAACCACACCAGTCCTTGCAATAAAAAAGAGTAGTGTCAATGGATGCAATCTCTACTTGAGTCTTACTTTTCTATATAAAAGAGTCAATGGTTTGCACTTTGAGAAATTTGATCACTCTCAACCCTTGATAGATCCGAAGTAAATTGAATTTAGACCACTAACAAAGCAATTATACACACATAACTTATTATCATATTTTTTTGATATAATATAATATTTAATTTACTTAATCACACAATAAAAATAAATAAATTATATTTTTATATATATATATATATATAAAATGACAAACAATAGAGCGAAACAATTTTCACATCCTTCTAGTTGCAGAACGGGAAGTTCAACAAAAGACTGCCAATGCTTTGATGTGACGGAGGTTATACTACCCACAGAACCTCCCAACTCGCGGCACTCGGAAAGTTCAATAGAAGACTGACAATGCCTTTGACGTGACGAATTTTTCTCCTATTTATTGGATTGATTATGTTTTCATCATTCATTTGTTTTAAGGATCCAGGATTAATTATATTTGTTGATTTAAAATATTGCAGTTGTTTATAATGGATTTTTTGAAAAAAAAATTAGTGGATTTTTTCGGTTAAATTTCAGTAACAATTTATTGGAATCGTGAATTTGATAGTTAATTTCTGCACAACTCCTAAAATATTTACATAAAAAATTATTAAAATAATAGATACGAAAAAAGCAGCTAAACAAAATTCAAATAAAAACATAAGCTTGTCAAGTGTTATGCACATTGAATAATACTTAGTTTCCATTGAATGAACTCTATATTTTTAGTCATATGTGTTAATCACCTGCACATTATTGCTTATGAAAAATATTAAATATATCGGCATTTTATCGCATGAGTTTCCCCAGAAAGGTTGCACCTATTTCTTTCTTTGGGAGTTAGAAATATAACTATTTAATAGTAAATTTAATACAATGAAATTAAGTAAATTAATTCGTAAATTAATTCCTCAGCCAATTACATAATCTTGAAAGAGGAATAACACAGCAATTAAAATATTTTATGACATGTTTCTCAAATACATAAACAAATGTAGGTATAGAAAAAATATAAATGATAACAAATATATAACGGGAAATTCAAAGAAAGCTATCACTATCAAGAAAATAAATAACCAACAATATAATCTATGTGAAAAGGTGATTCAACTATTGGTTGCAATTTTAGGCTGAGCCTTTGATCTAAAGCAAATAAAGTATCAAATCTCTTAGGAAAAAGCATTTTTCATAGTAGATAAGTTGAAATAATTGATCTCAATTGATGTAGGTGCATAGATGGAGCACAAAATTCGATGAATACTAGATAAAATCTTGTCAATGTGATGGGATGGTCACATGGTAATGTTGGGTGGGAAATCTGTGTTTAGAAATTTTAAATGTTTAATTCAGGGGGAGTTTTTACTTATTTTTAATAAGTGGAGGAGATATTTTCTGTTGTAAATATGATTTTCTAGTTTCTTTTGTTTTGTAGAGAATTTTTTTTGACAGGGAGGGGCTAGTTCCCTTTAGAAGCATTGTGGGCCCTCTTTTTTTTACATATTGGTACAAATGCACGTCAGAATATGAAATTATTCATCTCTTGAGAGTCTTCGTTGTCCCATGTTATTTTTTTGTTTTAAGAGAATGAGTTCCTGGAAGAAGAAAAAAGAGACGAGGAGAAGAGTGTATTCGTTTCTTTCTCTATGAAATTGTAGTCCTATAGATTGCAAATCATTGTAGTTTCCTTCTGTGCTACAAGGAAGTGTTTTTTGTGTGACTGGCATAATTGAATGGCCAATGGGACTGTAAGTTGGTGTGGTTTTGAATTGAATTGAAGTCTGGTGTTTGAAGCAAATTGATGTTTGCTTATGAATTGTTGCTAATCACAATTTTATTCATGTGTGTTGTTTATTTTAAAAATCTGTACTTGTTCAATCAAATTACACTAAGAATATGAGCATTGAAGCCTTAATCGTTGTGGCTTGTTCATATATTTTGAATATTCTTATTGAAATGTTCTCACAACCCTCAGAGGAATGTGCCAGTGTTCAGGAGTGGAAATGTGAGGTCGCAATGTTCAGGAGTTGGAACATGAGGTATTTGCAGTGAACTGAGCGTTGAAATAGAGTACCATGTTTTTGGAATGTGCTAACATCCTTTGGATTGGATTTTTTACTGTGAAATTTGAGCTAGCATGCAATCCTTGATGAAGAAAGGTGAGTGGGATCATTCCCTATGTCAGGGAGTAGGCCAAGGCCGTGGAAATTCGATTTTGCAAAGAGTTGAGTCATTTCACCTTCTTGAAATTCACAATACAAAAGTTTTAAAGAGCACTACGAAATTTTTGTTGAAAATAGCAACAAGAAATGCTAAAAATAGCATTGCTATAGTTAGCATTTCAGGATATATTCCAATTTTAATTTGTCCTGAATTAAAATTCGAATTTAGTCTCACTAACTGTTTGAAAAATAATTAATTAATTCATCTTGAGTTAATTAGTTGGAGAAATTCAAACATGAAGTCTTTGTAAAGACATGCAACAATTATCCCTTTGATTGAGGAAGTTATCCCTTAATTAAGGAGATAAGGATGAGTTGTATTTGAGTTAGCTCATTTAACTGAGTTAAGTCCAGTTAAATTAGTTCCAAACAGTTGGAGGAACTAATTGTGAGTTAAGTCAATTAATGCATGCATGCATGCAACTAGTGTTCTTCAAATAACTGAATATTCTCTCATAAATAACTCATGCCTGTCAGTTCAGAGAAAGACCCAGTTGAGATTAAAGACAGAGACATTGTACTATCAGTTGGAGGAATTTTCCTATAAAGGAAACTCATCCATGCAGAAGGAATTAACTCCTTCACGATTGCACAGTTATTTCAGAGGTCAGTGTTGTGTGTGAGGTGAGAATCACACAGGTTGTAGCTGAAGGACCCAGGAGAAACTGCGCAAGGAAATAGGAGGCTTGGAGGACTGAAGGAAGGCATATGTGTTGTCTATTCTACCTATGAGCAACAATGAGGGATTGTAATGAGAGCTGGATAGCTTGTGAGCTAAAGTTTTCTGTAATCCTGAGATATTTCCACTTGTATGATAATACAGATAGCGGGGTTTTTAGTTGAGGCTTTCCCCATAGTATTCTTTTGTGTTTCATGTGTGATTGAATCTTCTTCTCTGTTATATGTGTTTTGGTTGATCTTGCTCAAAATCGATTAAGCTTCCACAAGTTTGATTGTAGAAGTAGATTAAGTATTTTTCTTTAGTACATTGCATAATCAGTTTAATTTACGGTGAAATTTCTACAATTTTTTCATAGAGAACAAATCTATGAAATTATTCTATAGCAGCTCAACAGTGAAAATTAAACGGATGCTATGAAATTATTTCGTAGCACTCAAAAAAAAGGGTGAATTGTCTAAGAAGTGAACAAGTGATTTGAGTCATGTAATTACTTTATTTGATGCATCATTATGTTGAGATTTTTCTCATAATGCTTCCTCTATCATGTGGTGGGAGGCACTTCTCAACCCCTGTAATGCTAGACAATAAGATTAAAAAATAAACCATGCATTTATGACATATTCCATAGCACCAATCTATTCCTTGAGATAGTTGTAATTCTACATTAAGCTCTTTAAGTTTATAATGTATTTTGTAGCACCAACCCATTCTATTTTTCAATTGTCCAACATAAGTTTGTCAACAACATTCAACATGAAGCTAAAGCGAAGGATTTCTCAACCTTTTGTACAATTGGATTTGAAAACATATTATTCCATGACATATATATGGAGGAAAGAAAGAGGTTAGGATAAGAAAGTAGTGATTCCAATACATTAATCTACTTCTATAGTTAAACTTGAATCTCATAATCCTTTATATTAGATATTTCCAATGGTATAGTTGGAATAATAGGTACAGTATCTAACCTTCTTGAAAAGAGCCACAAAGGACAAGTTCCCACAATAGTACAAGTCATAGTGAGACAATTTGGAGTTGGATGCCCATACATTATCGTAGTTAGAACAATCCTTTACTATTATGATGTGTTTATATTTGTGTCCACCTAGAGGCTCTAGAACTAGGAAATCATGACATATTATTAGGTTGTAGGATTAGTATCTTATAAATCTATTTTAGATGGATTGGTTGGCCATGGAGTAGGCCATTCATGAAATGTTTGAAATTGAACAATGACATGTTAAAAATTTAGAAAGCCAACAAAGTTGTATGTCTAGCTAGGAAAAGTCATTTTAGATAGAGACCTCACACTTTGAACATGGAAGTAGGTTGAAAACAAGTTGGAGATGGTCCAAGTCCACTTATAGGACATGTTGGATGAGTTGAAAGCATTGGATTTTGAAATTTCTGACTTTGTACCAAACTATCTACTTTCAGAATACTTGAATATTATTTGTGAATCATGGAGGAATTTATGATAATAAAACATTTTCTTGTAAACTAAGTTGGTAAATGAGCACTCTTAAGGAAATTAGTGGTTATAAAAACATAGGGAGATGGTTAGTCTCTTGGTTTCTGAGACACAACATTTAGGATTAGTTGCACAAATCCACTAATGAAAGTCGAATAATATGCATTAAAGTGGAAGATTAGTAGGTCTTTGTAGTAGTGTGATCAATGAATTAAGGAATTGTGAGAGAATATTCAATAACTGAATTTACCCATTGTTTTAACTAACACTATTGAATAGTAGGATAAATTCAAATAAATTCAATTTATCGATTACAAATTATTAGAGCTAGATGATGTAGTTACAAAAGACAAGAATTCACGTAGAGAATTGTAACCAAATATGAAAAATAAATCTACTTAGAGCTCAGGTGGCTTAAATTTTTTGTTGATTCATTGTGGCAAGTCATCAAAAGGATGTGTCTAGTACATCTAGAATATGTGAAAGATCAATATTTCATTGTTTTAGCATCAATTCTATTCAGTGATTGGATCAATTGGATTAGAAGGCACATAGGCAACAACATTCACATTAAGAGAGATTCAAAAAGTGTAGTCAATGATATTTGGATATTTATCTATATCTGGGACTATTGTATAGAGGAATATTGGATAACATGACATTTGGAAATTTTCAACTACAATAAATGGAGTCTTTAGATAGAGGCATAAGAAGTGAAAGATTTCAATTTTGTTTCCTAAGTTTGTTGGTAATATTGATGCAATGGAATTCCTTTATTTAGATAGGTAGGTTAGTTAGGTATTGATGTGCTTTAACCTTAGACCTCCGTGCTTTTCCCTCTACATTTCAAATTACTCTGCACCAGGTCATGCCTTTCCCTTAGGAAGAAACAAATGGAAAACCAGCTTGTTCCTAAGAATCAATACAATAATTTATTTTGGGAGTTGTGGGATATTCCAAAGTGAAGGATGCCCCTAGATCAAACCCTAACGTCTTCTTTATATAACGAGCATTAAGAAAGTAGAGCTAAGTGTTATTAAAACCTTTGTTGATTTCTTAAATTCTTTGGAGAAAGAATTCACGGCGAGTTCTACCGCTACTAGTGCCTTTCCTGCTCTAATTACAGAGCAAACGATTGTGTTGGGGGAGATCAAGCAGCAATTGGAGGCAATACAGGCGCATTCTCTAGGCAGAGTCCTCTTCGATGACAATACAAGCGCAGCTGAGCAGATGATGCACGCGCCCACACCGAATGTTGTACAGTTGACAGCCAATGTTGTCCTAGCCAAAAGCACTGGTGACGACCATAGTTGGGAGTTAAATCTGACTGCCCTCCCTGAGGGGTCACTCTACCAACTGCCGGACAAAATCACTAGCAAACTCCGGGCTAGGGAAAGTCGCTCCCTTCACACCTTAAGGGATCAAAAAGACGAGTTAGAACAAGTAAGTATTCAGCACGTTGCCTTGGTCGAATGCTATCGAGACATTGAACAAGCCGTAACAGAAGCATGCAACACAGTTCTGGCGTTAGATATCCCCGTGGAACTTCCAACTATTACCAAGGTTCAACATATGGCCACAGGAGCCCGCGTGGCCCAAGAAGCGGCCGCAAAAGCACAAGGAGAGCTTACTCAAAAAATAACAGAGCTTAGACCACAGGCGCAACAATGATTGGTAGACCAAGAACGACGTCGCCCGAAAATTTAAGCAAGCATAGAAACAATGAAGTGCGTTGTCCGTGAATATTCAGGGCTCTTATATCAGTCGATTGGTATACTCACATCTCTCCAAGAGGACCCCACCATCCAACGCATAGACGCTGAGGCACGCGCACTGCAACAGGCCTATGATACCACTCGTGGTGATGCACAGATGGTCGCTCTCACACAACGACTGGCTAAAATGCGGGAGGCCTAGGCTCTCAAAGCCCAAATGGACGTTGCACGGAAATAAGAGGCAGAGCTTAAAGAACGCATGCAGTCGTGGCTCGAATAAGCGTTTGCCGTCTCTACAACGATTGATGGCAACTTAGCACACATGCAGGAATTTTGCGATTCCGAGCAAGCGAGTGCGACTGACACGGATGCATATGTGACTCGGGTGGAACAGGTACAACGGATCGCCGCAGAATTTGTTGAAGAAATACGCATTGTGTAGAAGTTAGTAACCAACCTCCGTGAAAATATCACTGCGCTAGCCGAGTGACTCGGGACGAGTCACGATAATTGTAGTGGGGAACTGTTGGGTAGCGAAAGCCCCCGCAACGGATAAGGGGCGCGAAGCTGGACATTTTTGGTAAAAGATAGGATAAAGACTCCGTTGAACATGTGGAGCGCGAATTGTAATAGGTTGAATCAAAGGGTAATCCGCCCAAAAACAATGTAAAGAGATGTAACTAGGGTTGGCCTGCGCAGGGGGGCGCGAGCCAAGGGGTATAAATAGAGTGAGGCTCTATGAGTAAAAGGAGTAGAATTTTGATAGTATGAAATGTAATGGGTACTTGAAGTATAAATATTGAAAGTGTTTGTAAGTCCGAGTCAAGGGATAAGGGTAGTAGGTAGAGGCTCTGCAACTGTGTGTGCAGAGGCCTAGAAAGTTCGCAGTTGTGTGTGCGGACCCCTGTAGCTGAGTGCACAGAGTAGATCTGGATGTATTGGTGAATAATAATAATAAAGATAAGTTTGCTTATGTAATTCTGTGTTATCGCACATCTGTCTTTATGGTTTACCTTTCTATATCTGGTTAATGCAAATGTGATGAATATATACGAATCTGGGTTCATTTGGTGTGAAAATAAATTATGTTGGTTAAATGTTTGCTTAAAGACCCTATTGAATAGTTATGAATCATAATTGCTTCCTTCAAGTAGAATAGCGCATGAATAAGAAAGACATAATCACCCTGGATCGGTGCGAAGGCCAAGCAGTGCGGAGCTATAGACCAGTGTGCGAACCCTCCAGTACACATCTAGACATCCCTAGGGTGCAGAAACCTAGTTCCAGCACCCTCCCCTGCTACCTCGGGTGAGACCTCAGTCTGCGTTCCGCGAGCTGTTGCCAAAAGGGCTGGTAGCTACAGGATTTGTTTGGCTAAATAACTCTTTCAAACCTGGGTCAGGCCCAAACAAGCCGACATGTGTCAGTGGCATTCTGGTTAGCTGAAAGAGTGCCTTGATAAACCAATCTCGCTGGTGATTTGGGTCCAAGGTGTAACTCAACTTTGCGATGGCATCCTTAAACCTTTGCATGAGCTCCGAGGCCTTCTCACCCTCCTTTTTCTTATTTTCCCACAGCTCCGACATCCCCTGCTAGTTTGTTTGTGGTACTTTGAATTCCTGCACAAATCCTATCTTGATATCATCTATCATGGGGTTTTGGTTTTGCTCTGCCCATTTTATAAACTAGCGCAGAACCCTCTCTCTCAGTGTGGTCTAGAATTCCACTGTCTTGACATTTTCTGGAGTCTGACGTGCTCTCCAAATAACTTCACAGAGATACCAATGTTGCTCCACATCCTCGTTTCTCCTTCCCGCAAATTCTAGATATATGGTAAAAGACCCTGCCATATTGACTTGGGTGTAAGCTAATAGCACAAACCCTTTGTTCCAAGGTCATTGGAATCCCTGTAATCCTAAGTTATTGACTTTGTATTTCTCATGCGCACTATGTAACCGTACTACCTTGGCTAAGCTAATAACAAATTTGTCCAAATTGTAATAAGGTACCAAGGGAAGATCGAGGGAAACACCACTAGTGTCTCAAGGGTATTGCTGTTGATTCTTAATGGATGCTTCTCATTCATTAAATAATCTCCTCATCGTGTCGCCCATGTCTTCTTCTCTTTCCTCTCCATACCCACTTGGCCTCTGCTCTTGCGATCCACCTTCCGCAACCTGTAAGGAAGGTCCCTCTTCATTCCTCTAACTCCTATGTCTCCTGTCAACGCTCTTGATCTACCCAATGTCTTCCTCTCCTCCCTCCTCGACTCGGGGTTTTTCCATCACCACTCCTACTTGGTGGGGGCCCATCCTCCTCTGGGAAAATTTTAAGAACCCCCCCTAAATTTGTAAGTATAATAAATGGGTGAATCTCCATGGTATATAGGAAAAATGGAAGGCGATTTTATCAATAATATAATATGTATATAT
>APFE031753389.1:136359-149392 GCA_000404065.3 Pinus taeda
GTCAATACCATGTTCCATTTTGGTGAATACCATGGGTCAATACCATGTGCCATTTTTATTTTTATTAATACTAATATTAGGGTTAATAATGTTTTTTTGCATGGTATTAATAACAATTTAGTCCATGGTATTTGTCCCATAGTATTTTGCCCATAGGTTTCACCTAAATATAAGGCATTTTTTGAGTGTTCGTAAATATAAGGTGACTTAAGTAAATATAAAAAAATGTTTTATTTCTTTACCATACCTCTCATTTATTTATATTTTTATTAATTTACCATACCTCTTTTACAAATATGGTATTTGGCCCATAGGATTCACTTAAATAAAACCTCTTTTTTGAGCCTTCATAAATAGAACAAGGGTTATAGACTAAATATAAAAAGAGGTTTTATTTATTGACCATACATCTAGTTTATTTATATTTTTATTTATTTACCATACCTTTTGAGTAAGATAAAAAGACGTTTTATTTATTTACCATACCTCCACTTTACTTATATTTTTATTTGTTTACACCCTTGCATGTATATAAGGTGACTTATGGAGTAAATATAAAAAATGTTTTATTTATTTACCATACTTCTCATTTATTTATATTTTATTTAATTTACCATACCTCTTTTATAAATATGGTATTTGGCCCATAGGATTCACTTAAATAAAACCTATTCTTGAAAATGGGCGAATGGATTCACTTAAATAAAACCTATTCTTGAAAATGGGCGAATGGAAGGTTGTAACTCCTAATTTCAAGGGCTAAATTTACCTTTTTTACCCTCTCCCTTAAAATAAGGTGGGCTATTTGAGGTGATTTGTAAAAATGTACTATGATACAAAATATTCGCCCACTAAAAATTTAAAACCCCTTAATTTCGCCAAATTGCGAACATTCGCCCCTAAAATTTTCTATGATCCTCCTCTTCCCCGAAGTCTTGATCACTCTTGTCTGCCATTTATCCGCTAGCAATGCTCTCCTCTGCGCTCTGACATCTCTAGCTTTCTTTAATTCTTCCGCATCCATCCCTGCAGCAACATCTCTTTTCCTCAAATGGTAGCATTCCCCCTCTATGTCCTTCCCCCGGTACTAGGGTTTTACACTGCTATCCCCAAGGTGGGCAAGGGCAGTAATCCTTCTTCTACCATAAACATCTTAATCCACGTTGGTACTTCCTTCATCAACCTTCCTCTTAATCTAGAGTCGAATACAACTTCTGCCTTTGAGAAAAACTGATAACTCTTCGCAGCAAACTCAACTATATATCCTTCCACCGTAGTCTTTACCCAAAAATCGATTGCTCTAGTCAGATCATTGTCCAATTGTTGGAGCAGTGCAATATCCAACCGATTCCAACTGCAGTGAACTGTCATCGATCCCCCTGACTGGTTATGCCCCTTCAGCCTTCTTAACCAATTGTACAGGGCTTCTAGAAACTTGCACCAAAAAATCTCATATTGATCATTGGTACCATCAGCATATAAAATCCTCTCACTTACCTTGCCGATCAGTTGATTTCTATGTGTAGCTTTCTCTGCTACAAGCTGATCTACTTTATTATTCCACCAATCCATAATCTCTCCCTTGAATATCCTCGACACCATGTTCTGAACCAGTTCTTGTAACTTCAGGTCCCCGCGACGAAACCATTTTTGGACACGAAAGAATCATCAGGGAGAAAAGACCCTGGGTTTGGGCGCAGAGGGCCAAAAATGGTCTGGTGTAGTCTAGGACAATGCCGGCATTTTCACCTTACCTAAAGGGTAAGGAGTCTCACCCAAGGCGTGCTGCGACCGAAAGTAAGAAAGGTTCAGTATGGGGTCAAGGGAGCACCAACTAGGGCATCATCCAATAACAAATATGTATTCATTACAAACGAAACAGAGATAGCGACATAACAATGATTACACAAGAAATACTAAATACATGCATTTGATGGGACATTTAAATTTTTTAGAAACTCATCACATTAGGGGATCCATACATATCATGATTCGTAACCAATTTAGCTTTCTTTCTATTAACTTAACAATACAACAGTACAACATAACTTCAGCATTCGCCACAAGAAACTACAAGGAATACCCGAATCAGATCCATGGGTTCGATCTCAGCCTCAAGGGCCCTGTTTGCCTGGACTCTTGCATTCTGTTATCTGTTTGCTGCAACCAAATATCTGCTCGCTAGCTCCAACAGCCTTGCCAACTATCCCATTAACCAGCCAACCCCTCTTCTTTTCTGGCCCTCCCCTTTTATATCCCTTTCTGCCGCCTAGACTGATAGTTCCTGCTCGGCTACTCTTGCACCTTCCCGCCACTTGGCTGCCTTTGTCTTCCTCTGCCACCTTGCCACAACCTTTACGCAACTACCTGTTCTTGCCTTGTTGTCCAACTGACTCTTCCGCATGCTAATCGTCGCCGCCACCCACTTCCTTCCCATCCTTCAGTGAGCCAAAATTGATCAAAACCTTTTCAAAATTAAATGAAGGCCCCAACAGTGTGACTGCCTGGCCCCTCCACCCAAACATGCGCTATGTAAATTCTAAATAGCCATGGTTCCATACAGGGGTAAGAACCACCCACATGACATAATGGCAAGGTGCTTGTCTTGGTTGACAGAGGTCCTGTGCTTGGATCTTTGGCAACCTATCCGACCATTGACCAAATTTTGGCCAACCATGGGGTGCCACATAACAGCCTCTGGTCGGGCCACGTGGCACACCCTCATTGGTCCACCACGACAAAATGAACCAATCACAACGAGCCAACTCGCCTAATACGAGGCTACCACTTGACAGATCGTCATTGGTCTGTATCTTCCAAGTCAAATTGATGATGTCAGGAGTACAATAACCTAGTCAATTGCCTAGTTAGCAAACCTGCTAATTTTTTAGCTATTGGGCCAAACAATCAGAACGATAACTTAAGTGTATGATATCAAATTGAGGTGAAACAAGTGTCATTGGATTCAGAACAATGAACACTTCGACTTGACGTCAATTTCGAAAGATTTTGGGCACTTTCATTTTTGAGCCAAAATTTTATCAATGGATCACTAAAAATAGCTCAATTGATGATGACCATGAAAATGAAGTGTTATATACTAAGAGGTTTGAAATTCAAATCCCCTTGATTTACCTGTGATTGCAAAAGGGGCATACCTAGGCACCTAGGGGTTATAGTGGTTCCTAGTCCAAAAAGCCATAACCATAATTCAATTCATATAAAACTCTTTAATATATGACATTTTTTTAACTAACCAATTTAAGTATATTGGCAAAAAGGAAGAAGGCATAACTACATTGGAGATGAATCTCAACATTTGAGTTGTGTATACTATTAAGAATATTCTAGAATACTTTGTGGAGGTTAAATCCTTACCATCCATTTAATTATTATTGATAACTAATTTAAAATTGTAGAAACCTATTCCAAAATAAACATGTCTATCAACGTAAAAATAGAAGATAATTTGCTTACCTAATATTCTATGATTTCTAATAATTATGAGAAAATAATATAGCTATTATATCCAATCATGTTTCTCAACTTCTAAAATACAACATAAAAATGCCTATGCATATGCTCATATTGTTTGTATTATAAATATATACATAAATAAATAAAAAATCAAAAGCTCAAAATAACTATTAATTGGATATAATTTCATCAATAATTTATTGACGAACAATTCTCAATATTCGACTATCTCACTTTTAAATTGTTAGAGATAATGGAGAATATCTTAGAATAGTGAGTTGGTTCACAAAACTTCAAGATAGGAATTAGTTTCTATTTTTTTGGTTATGGTTCTAACTTCCCTAAATCTGTAATTATTATATACTGTGTAATGTACATGAGCAATGTAGAGCGTTCTGCAAAGCCAGACTCTCCTAGTTCAGACTCTCTTTCGTAGATATGACCAGTGGATTTCATTTCATTTAATACAAAACATTGCATTTTTATCATGGTATCAGAGCGTCAGAACTAAGGAACCTGTACGCTGAGAGGAGGGTGCAACTAAACCGAAATCATCGCAAGTTTCAGGAGAATAAACACGACGATTGCGAAATCATACTTAACTTCACCGTCGCAGATATTAGGTGTATAGTGTCTCAGATAAGTGGTGTACATCTGCGGCGACATCTCAGATAAGTGGTGTACATCTGCAACGATCATGTAAACAACAAAAAGGCTCCGTGGAGGCCGAGAGAAGGCTGCATCCTGGAGAAGGCTGTAGAGGCTGACAACAGGAGGTTGTCTGGAGGCTGTGAAGGAAGCCACGGTGATCTGCGAGTGTGTTGCAAGATCAAACAACATTGAAGATCAATGATTTGTCTTTGTCACAGATCTAGGGTAAATCCAACATTTTGTTTTACTTGTCAAATTTGTTTTAATCGCCAAGATGAATAATCATATGTTTGAAGCATGCTTGAATGAGCATAACAAGCTCGATGGTTCCAATTATGCAAATTGAAAATTCACACTCTGTTCGAAGTGCAGAGTGCTTGGACGATTGCAAATGGGGATGAACAGAAGCCAATAGTTGGATCTGCAACAGTCCCAGATTGGGAGAAGCGTGAGGGTAAAGCAAGGGCGTTGCTGAAGATGTCAGTGAAAGACTGCATCATACCACATATCAGAGAATGTAAATCAACAAGCGAAATTTGGGGAATTTTGAAGGATCTGTATGAGATCAGGAATACAAATCGTCTTTTGTTTCTGAAACGCAAGATTTTATCCCTGAAGATGGAGGAGAATGAAACAGTTGTTGCCTTCATAGCAAGGATCAAAAATCCGAAGAACAAATTGGCAGACATTGGTCATACAGTTGACGATACAGATCTTGTAACAATTACCATGAATGGTGTGACCAATGACTACCAAATATTCATCACTAGGATAAATGCGAGAGAGAAAATCTCGAAGTTTGAAGAACTGACAGGAATACTAATGCAAGAAGAAGAAAGAAGATCGACTCTAAAGCCCCAGAGTGTCGATCTTGCATTGATGGCGAAAAAGAACTTCTACAAAGGAAAAAGAAATCCACAATAGCAAAACGGAGGAAACTCACAGAAAAGACCAAATCTGACCCAAGGTATGAATCCGAAGAGAAACAACTCTTTAATTAAGTGTTTTTATTGCAGAAAACTGGGTCATATAGCTAGAGAGTGCAGGAAATATCATGAAAAACAACAGAAGCAAAAAAAATATGCAAGTCATCTCGCGAATGATAATCATGAGTGAAATTTCAAATTGTTCATGGCAAATCGTGATGAGAATGTTAATGCAAACATCTGATATGTAGATTCGGGAGCATCAACACATATGACAAGGAACAAGCAATGGTTTGAAGATTTTAAAGAAATCAATGACGAAGCACAAATCTACCTAGGTGATGAAAGAAGTCATCAGATCAAAAGATGTGGGAAAATTTTTGTCATTTTACCTAACGGTAATATAAGACAAATTTATAATGTTATGTATGTGCCCGGTATAACAAAGATCTTGATTTCTGTATCCATGATTATAGATCAAGATCTTAAAGTTGAATTTTTTAAATCTAACTACTATATTAAAGATCTGCTAGATGGCATGAAGACAATTGCTACAAGAATTCGAACAGGAGGTCTGTACAAATTGGATGTAAGACCAACACTAGTTCAAGCTTTAACAGCAGCGAGTTTGACTACAGAAGAGTTGTGGCATCAAAGATTTGGTCATATCAACTACAATGATTTGTTTTTATTTTAGAAAAAAGAAATGGTAAGAGATCTTCCTATATTAAAACAAGTGCATAATGATTGTGATGCGTGTACATTAGGAAAGATGCATAGAGAAGAATTCCTTGTTCGAGTAGAAAATAAACAGAGGGATATACTTGAATTAATGCATATAAACCTATGTGGACCCATGCAAACAAAATCATTATGAGGTGCACTATATTTTTTACAGTTTATTGATCACTGCACAAAGTTTTCTTGGGTATATTTCTTGAGTAAAAAGAGTCACACATTTGAATACTTTTTAAGCAGTGCAAAAACATGATCGAAAGGCAAACAGGGAAACAAATAGAAATTCTCCGACCCGATCAAGGGGGAGAATATAGGAAATATGAGCTTATCAGGTATTGTAAAGACCATGGAATATTGTAGCAGTTCACAGTACCCCATACTCCACAGCAAAATGGAGTAACTGAAAGAAAGAATAGAACACTGGTGGAATGTGCTAGGAGCATGTTGAAAGGTAAAAATCTTTCGAATGATTTTTGGGTTGAAGCATTGAATATTGCAATTTATTTGAAAAATAAGAGTCCTACAAAGAGTCTTGAGTTTAAAACTCCTTATGGAGCATCATATGGATTTAACCCTGCAGTAAAATACTTAAGAGTATTTTGATCTAAAGCATTTGCCCATATTCCAAAGGAAGATAGAAGAAAACTAGATTCGAAGGCCATCATATGTACTTTTATAGGGTATTGTTCACAACATAAACCCTATAGATTATTTAATCCCTCTACTCACAAAATTTTTGTTAGTAGAGATGTCATATTCCATGAGCAAGATCATGAAGAATATGATAAGCACAATGAGGAATGGAATATTCCATACTTGGTGGAAGGAGAAGCAGAAAACAATCAAGATTAGCAACAAACAAAGGCAGAAGATGAACAACAGATACAACAGCACCAACAACAACATGAAGAAAAAGAGAATGATGATCAGACAAGGTTTGAGGCTACCCCGCCACTCAGGAGATCAGGTAGGAAAGCTTAATTGCCTACAAGATATAGAGAAAATGCTTTTATAACTAGTATGATGAATGTGGTTGAACCTTCTAGTTATAAAGAAGCAAATGAATGTAGAGAATGGAAAATAGCCATGGAACAAAAATATGAATCAATAATCAAGAACAACACTTGGGAACTAGTTGAACTTCCTAAAGGAAAACAAACCATAGGTTGTAAATGGTTATACAAATCGAAGATTAATGCAGATGGAACCATAGAAAAATTAAAAGCTAGATTGGTAGCAAAGGGGTATTCACAAAAAGAAGGTATAGACTATGAAGAAACCTTCGCCCCCGTAGCTAAACTAAACACTATTAGAATGTTAATTGCTTTAGCTACTAAGAAACATTGGGTGATACACCAACTAGATGTAAAGTCTGCATTATTAAATGGAGAACTAAAAGAGGAGGTTTATTTAGAGCAACTTGAAGGGTTTGTCTATAAAGGGAAAAAACATCTAGTCCGTAGATTGAAGAAAGCACTTTATGGACTAAAGCAAGCACCCAAGTCTTGGTATGAAAAGATTGATTCATATTTTCTACAATTTGGCTACAACAAAAGCAAAAATGACTCTAATCTTTACACCATGCAAGATGAACAAGGGAGCATAGTGATAATTTCTCTGTATGTAGATGATTTGATCATTACAGGTGATGCTACATATCTGATCAAAGAAATCAAGCAACAGATGTCACAGGTATTTGAAATGAAACACTTTGGTGAATTAAGATATTGTTTGGGTCTTGAAATCTGGAGAGATTCAAGAAAAACATTTATGTCCCAAAGAAAGTATGTCCAAGGCCTGTTAGAGAGATTTAGGATGGATCAGTGTAAGCCTGCAACAGTACCATTACAACAGATCATCAAACTACAAAGTGAAGATGGCTCAAAGGAGGCAGATGCAACACTTTACAGATAGCTGGTTGGGAGTCTAATCTACCCAACCACCATTAGATCAGATTTGGCTTATGCAATCAGTGTGCAAAGCGAATATATGTCCAAGCCACTTGAAAGCCATTGGAATGCAGCAAAAAGTGTTTTGAGGTATCTACAAGGCACTGTAGATTACAGTATTATTTACACCGACTCTTCTGATATTAGATTGACAAGATTGGAAGATTCAGATTGGGCTGGAAATGTAGATGATTGCAGATCCATAATAGGTTATGCATTCAACATTGGATCTGGGGTGATCACATGGAGCAGTAAGAAGCATAACACAATTTCCTTGTCCTCAACGGAAGTAGAGTATCAAGCCATGTGTGCAACAACGTGTGAGACAATTTGGTTGCCGAGACTTCTCCAGGATGTCGGGGAAGAACAGATAGACGCAACAACAATCAAATGTGACAATCAGAGTTCAATCAAACTTGTTAATAACCCGGTGTTCCACAAAAACACTAAACATATTGATACACAATTCCACTTCGTCAGGGAGAAAGTGCAATTCAAAGAAATCCATTTGGTATATTGTAATACATGTGATAATGTTACAGACATTTTCACTAAGCCTCTTGGAAAAATCAAGTTTGAAATGTTTAGGGAGATGTTAGGCATATTTGTGAACCCGTTCTCCATTAAGGGAGAGTGTTAGAGATAATGGAGAATATCTTAGAATAGTGAGTTGGGAATTAGTTTCTATTTTTTAGATTATGGTTCTAACTTCCCTAAATCTGTGATTACTATATATTGTGTAATGTACATGAGCAATGTACAGCGTTCTGCAGAGCTAGACTCTCCTGGTTCAGACTCTCTTGCGTAGAGCTGACCAGTGGATTTCATTTCATTTAATACAAAACATTACATTTTTATCATAAACATCAAGAGAAAAATTATTATATAAACTTTATAAGATAACTATAAACATATCCAATGGCCAGCGTTTGTTTAATCAAACATGAGGAGGCCATTTGTTTAATCAAACATAAGGAGGCACATCTATCAAATATAAGGATTGCTAGTGGGAGGATGAAATCTGATGAAGTTCAATTCTTCTTTAAAAGGTGAAGCAAAATACACTTTGCAAGGAAAACCTGTGCCATTTAAAAATAATAATAAGAAGAAGCTCCTCTTCTCAACCTAATTGGAAAAGGTATTTTCACTTAGGTAGAAACCGACGTTGCATATCTGAAGCAAAACTGACAATCTAATTAGAAGAATACCCTCTTTCTTGAATCTCGAAAACAATACAAGCAACTAAACTGGAAGGTCGAGATGGAAACAGCCAGAAACCTGAAACTTTCAAGAAAGCATCCCATTATCTGACATAAAGCAAAGCTTCATCAAGGGGAAGATCATGTTCTAAACAGCTTTTTCATTCAAATAACCTGCAACTTTTCCAACTTTTCCATTATCTGATATAAAGCAGAGCTCCAATCAGGGGATTGATTTTTCTTATACTCTTTCCATTCTTCCCACCACATTTTGAAGCTGCTTCCTTCCAAGAAAACATCTCGAGAAATGTTGAGATCGTTTTCCATCTTTGTTACATACTCTTCAAACTTTTCAAGATTTTGTAGGTTTTGGTGTTGGCCTTGTTTCAGATTTTCCATGTCTTTCCAACCCTCTTCTACATGTGCCCAGAAGCACGAGTCCGGAGTAAGGGATGCACGCTTTGTGCGGCGCCGTTGAACTCTTGAACTGCGAGTTTTTTCTTTCGCTTCCATCCATTTCTGAAGAACTTTATGGCGATTGGGTCTGCCATCAGAAAGATAGTTGCCATTGCTGTTAGTGCGATAATAATATGCAATATCCAGAGGCTCCACCAGTTTTCTATATGTATTGCCAGCATTTATCCACTTATTTTGGGATTCGAAATCACTTGGCAACTCATGAGCCTCCCACTTTTCAATAATCTCGTCCCAAAACTTTGCAAGCTTTACCCTACGCCTATTAGCTTCTATATCCCTCCACAACTGCTCCTTGAAGGAATCATAATAACCGATGCCACCGTTCTTTTCACAACTCTCTTTATACCATTCAAGCTCTGCCATAGTGCTTTGTGTTAGGCTTAAATCAATAGCTATCCTATCAACATTGATGTTATACCTGTTTTCAGTTTCTCCAGCTTTACGTAGGGCAAGCTGTGCATGATCATTCTGCACAAAGTTATGATCAACAATTCAACAACATTTCAAACAAGGATTACTGTGCCTGAAAATAAAATTCAAAAGAGCAGCAGGGAAGATCAATACAACGCTACAGTAAAATCTTATATCAGATCTTATACAATAATAAACTAGTATGAAGAAAGCTGAAAAGGCCAGCCTAAGGACCACAGCGTTCACAATAAAGACCTGTAATTCATTAGTTTGGAATGTTGTTCCATCTCGAGAAGGGAGGTGCTCTACAGCCATAGTGGGGGATCCCCTTGTGTGAATTTGTGGCTTTACTAATATCAAATGAGGCCCAATAATATCATCGTATCCAACTTTGCACTCACTTGACTACTAAAGTTAATGGATTTAAACTTCTTTTTGAATTTAAACGTATGACTTCTTACAACCAAACACATGTTCATAACAGTAAGCGCATTCTAGCTATACTTTTATACTTCTCGTACATTTTAGACATATTTTCTGATATAAAAAAACACATTACATTTTTTTTGTTCTTTCAAATGTTAATCAAAAAGGAATTTTGGGTATTACCTGAGCTTCAAAACCAATAGCTTCTAATTGCACTGAGATTCCCATCTCGTAAGAGGATTTGGAATCAGGATTGACAGATCTTTTACCACTTACGGAGTTTTCTATGACATGTTTCAAAACAGAACCATATCCTATATGCTCTGAAACCCAGTCCTGTACCATATTATCAGAAAGCTTTTCATGGCTCTGCATTGTCAAATGAAGCATCATCAAAACGGTCTCAGAATTCTCAATACAAGCTGCACCATGGTTTGAGCAAAACATACAAGTACCAAAAGGTTTGTATGGGCTTCTCTTTATAACCCTATCTGATCCCTTTGAGTCAACTCCATGGTATGCTACTGTAGCAGTATACTGCAGGACATTTTTAAGAAGAGTCCTACAAGCATCTTGAATAGAAGAATCAACGACTTTGCCATGCCAATACGGCAAGATAGCAGTCAAAGGCTCAGCAATGGATTCAACCGGTGCAAGGAGCATCCGAGGAACAATATCATGCTGGGAAATCACATGCAAAAAATTGCCTCCCCAATTCTCACGACCAACTGCTTCAACAAGTCCTTCATTTCCCACTAAAGGGCAGCCAAAAGTGATACAAAACGGAGAGCTTTGCCTTAGCCTCTTTTCCAGTACCCATAGTGTGGCCAAGGTTGCAACTGCCCCTCCTAAGGAATGACCCACAAATATAATGGGCTTAAGTTTCCTTGGTTTGGAGTCCATATAAATCTGCAACTGATAGATTATGGAATACATCAACACAATGTTACTTCTCTTTTTTAATTTCTATAGTTTCATCTATAATAAGTGAACAAGTAAACCCACTTTTTGTGAAATTAAGGGCACTTATCTAGAAAAATCAATTACCTGTGCTTGGAAATCTGCTTTCTCCATAATATCCAGGAACAGCTTAAGAGCTCCTTGATGGACCAGTGCTGGTTTGTCATCATTACCCTTGAGGGAATCCGAGAATACCTTGTTGTTAGTTTGTATATTGCCCTCTCCATGTTTGTTCCCTTTGACGGTGAAACTTTCTATTTTATGAAAGGAAGGGAAGGCAACATATACAAAGCCTTCATGCTCCTTCACACTAAAACTCTCTGAATCATTTGCAAGTTGTGACTCTTCCCAAGCCTTCGACAGTATTTCGCATGAAGCAAGAAAAGCTGCATTCTCGTGACCCACAGTAAACCTGCAAGAACACATCCGTAAATTAGTACCGTCTGGGCAAGCGAGTATGGATCCCTCTAGAATTGAGTGCAAAAAAATGGAAAAGTTCTGTAAGTCAGGGGATATGGACAACGGACAAGTCGGGTCTGAAAGCCTCTCAAATCAGAATTGTGTGCATTATATGCCAGTTTAACACATTTTTGTAGATCAGGAGATAATGAAGGAGATGCCCAAATATACAATAATGCATTCATTACCTGAGATGAAGATAAGAAGAGAAACAATGCAAAAACACTGCAGAAGATTACACATACAGACACAGAGCTTCTAAATGGAATAATTGAGGTGTCTAGCACCCTAAAACCACTTAGCTTGCTTAAAACTGCACATCAAAGACCAAATCATTGGATCTGCCTTTACTGGACTAAATCAAACTCCCATTACTAAAACCACCCCTGGCCTCCTCTGCCTGCAGCTCAGGAAGAACAGGTCAAAGACCAAATTATTGGATCTGCCTTTACTGGACTAAATCAAACTCCGATTACTAAAACCACTCCTGACCTCCTCTGCCTCCACCTAAGGAAGACCAGAACCCACGGCTGTCATAGGCGGAAAAGACTCCTGAGCCTTAGCAGGGAAATCAATGGTGAGAAGCTAGCATCACAGACCCAGAATTTGGAATGCAAGGATGAACCATCCCCAAGGACAAAGACCAGTCTCAAAAAATGCTTCTATTTTACCCACAACAGAAGTCCAAATTTTATCCCACAGACACCCTAAACTTCCTAAAAACATACAATCTTCATCTCCTAAGAAAATCCCGGCCAAAGGCTAATGCTTAATGCTTTGCCTGGCCATCCCTTCAAACATGAGCACAAATATGCCTTTATCAAAAATGTAAAGAAAACAACTATATCCTCATAAAAATTTCAGGAAAAAAGAAAGATGCCAAGCTTATCCTTACAGTGGCGTTGATGATTCTTCTGCCATGGTCTGTTACTGCTGCTTGCTTTGTTTTGCTTCACATTGGCTATGGATTTAAGCACTGAAACGTATGCAAGTTGTTTCTCAAAGGAAGAAGCCCAGAAGCAACCTACCGAGGAAAGACGCGGAGAAGGCTCAGACCTTGACCAGGTGTGGAAGGTAGAAAATCGTACATGTCACTGTCAATACAGTCATCGTTCAGATGGGCACAGCCGTCAGCCAATGTGAAAAGCGGGAAAGCGGGAAGTATAGCCAATGGTTTCAAGGAATTTTTGGTAGGACGCCACGTTCCGATGATGCGCGATGAGTATCTAATTTTGACAGGGTTGGAGTTATATGATATTATACTTAACTTTTTAAAGTATGTATTCAGATAATATTTTGAAATAGATCTAATGATTAAGAAAATATATTTCCTGCGAGTAGGATAGATATCCTTCATTAA
>APFE031753389.1:150218-206794 GCA_000404065.3 Pinus taeda
GACAATGCCTTTGACGTGACGAATTTTTCTCCTATTTATTGGATTGATTATGTTTTCATCATTCATTTGTTTTAAGGATCCAGGATTAATTATATTTGTTGATTTAAAATATTGCAGTTGTTTATAATGGATTTTTTGAAAAAAAAATTAGTGGATTTTTTCGGTTAAATTTCAGTAACAATTTATTGGAATCGTGAATTTGATAGTTAATTTCTGCACAACTCCTAAAATATTTACATAAAAAATTATTAAAATAATAGATACGAAAAAAGCAGCTAAACAAAATTCAAATAAAAACATAAGCTTGTCAAGTGTTATGCACATTGAATAATACTTAGTTTCCATTGAATGAACTCTATATTTTTAGTCATATGTGTTAATCACCTGCACATTATTGCTTATGAAAAATATTAAATATATCGGCATTTTATCGCATGAGTTTCCCCAGAAAGGTTGCACCTATTTCTTTCTTTGGGAGTTAGAAATATAACTATTTAATAGTAAATTTAATACAATGAAATTAAGTAAATTAATTCGTAAATTAATTCCTCAGCCAATTACATAATCTTGAAAGAGGAATAACACAGCAATTAAAATATTTTATGACATGTTTCTCAAATACATAAACAAATGTAGGTATAGAAAAAATATAAATGATAACAAATATATAACGGGAAATTCAAAGAAAGCTATCACTATCAAGAAAATAAATAACCAACAATATAATCTATGTGAAAAGGTGATTCAACTATTGGTTGCAATTTTAGGCTGAGCCTTTGATCTAAAGCAAATAAAGTATCAAATCTCTTAGGAAAAAGCATTTTTCATAGTAGATAAGTTGAAATAATTGATCTCAATTGATGTAGGTGCATAGATGGAGCACAAAATTCGATGAATACTAGATAAAATCTTGTCAATGTGATGGGATGGTCACATGGTAATGTTGGGTGGGAAATCTGTGTTTAGAAATTTTAAATGTTTAATTCAGGGGGAGTTTTTACTTATTTTTAATAAGTGGAGGAGATATTTTCTGTTGTAAATATGATTTTCTAGTTTCTTTTGTTTTGTAGAGAATTTTTTTTGACAGGGAGGGGCTAGTTCCCTTTAGAAGCATTGTGGGCCCTCTTTTTTTTACATATTGGTACAAATGCACGTCAGAATATGAAATTATTCATCTCTTGAGAGTCTTCGTTGTCCCATGTTATTTTTTTGTTTTAAGAGAATGAGTTCCTGGAAGAAGAAAAAAGAGACGAGGAGAAGAGTGTATTCGTTTCTTTCTCTATGAAATTGTAGTCCTATAGATTGCAAATCATTGTAGTTTCCTTCTGTGCTACAAGGAAGTGTTTTTTGTGTGACTGGCATAATTGAATGGCCAATGGGACTGTAAGTTGGTGTGGTTTTGAATTGAATTGAAGTCTGGTGTTTGAAGCAAATTGATGTTTGCTTATGAATTGTTGCTAATCACAATTTTATTCATGTGTGTTGTTTATTTTAAAAATCTGTACTTGTTCAATCAAATTACACTAAGAATATGAGCATTGAAGCCTTAATCGTTGTGGCTTGTTCATATATTTTGAATATTCTTATTGAAATGTTCTCACAACCCTCAGAGGAATGTGCCAGTGTTCAGGAGTGGAAATGTGAGGTCGCAATGTTCAGGAGTTGGAACATGAGGTATTTGCAGTGAACTGAGCGTTGAAATAGAGTACCATGTTTTTGGAATGTGCTAACATCCTTTGGATTGGATTTTTTACTGTGAAATTTGAGCTAGCATGCAATCCTTGATGAAGAAAGGTGAGTGGGATCATTCCCTATGTCAGGGAGTAGGCCAAGGCCGTGGAAATTCGATTTTGCAAAGAGTTGAGTCATTTCACCTTCTTGAAATTCACAATACAAAAGTTTTAAAGAGCACTACGAAATTTTTGTTGAAAATAGCAACAAGAAATGCTAAAAATAGCATTGCTATAGTTAGCATTTCAGGATATATTCCAATTTTAATTTGTCCTGAATTAAAATTCGAATTTAGTCTCACTAACTGTTTGAAAAATAATTAATTAATTCATCTTGAGTTAATTAGTTGGAGAAATTCAAACATGAAGTCTTTGTAAAGACATGCAACAATTATCCCTTTGATTGAGGAAGTTATCCCTTAATTAAGGAGATAAGGATGAGTTGTATTTGAGTTAGCTCATTTAACTGAGTTAAGTCCAGTTAAATTAGTTCCAAACAGTTGGAGGAACTAATTGTGAGTTAAGTCAATTAATGCATGCATGCATGCAACTAGTGTTCTTCAAATAACTGAATATTCTCTCATAAATAACTCATGCCTGTCAGTTCAGAGAAAGACCCAGTTGAGATTAAAGACAAGACATGTACATTAGTTGGAGGAATTTTCCTAGGAAAGAAACTCATCCATGGCAGGAGGAATTAACTCCTTCAGGATTACGCAGTTATCAGGAGTTCAGTGTTGTGTGTGAGGTGAGAGAATTCACACAGGGTTCAGCTGGAGGACCCAGGAGAAACTACGCAAGGAAATATGATAGCTTGGAGGACTGAAGGGAAGGCATATGTGTTGTCTATTTTTTCTATGACAACAGTGAGGGATTTGTAATGAGAGCTGGATAGATTGTGAGCTAAAGCGTTCTGTAACCTGAGATATTTCCGACTTTTTGATAATAACAAAATGTTAGGTTTTAGTTGAGGCTTTCCCCATAGTATTCTTTTGTGTTTCATGTGTGATTGAATCTTCTTCCTGTTATATGTGTTTCTGGTGATCTTTGCTCCAAAATCGATTAAGCTTCCACAAGTTTGATTGTAGAAGTAGATTAAGTATTTTTCTTTAGTACATTGCATAATCAGTTTAATTTACGGTGAAATTTCTACAATTTTTTCATAGAGAACAAATCTATGAAATTATTCTATAGCAGCTCAACAGTGAAAATTAAACGGATGCTATGAAATTATTTCGTAGCACTCAAAAAAAAGGGTGAATTGTCTAAGAAGTGAACAAGTGATTTGAGTCATGTAATTACTTTATTTGATGCATCATTATGTTGAGATGTTTCTCATAATGCTTCCTCTATCATGTGGTGAGAGGCACTTCTCAACCCCTGTAATGCTAGACAATAAGATTAAAAAATAAACCATGCATTTATGACATATTCCATAGCACCAATCTATTCCTTGAGATAGTTGTAATTCTACATTAAGCTCTTTAAGTTTATAATGTATTTTGCAGCACCAACCCATTCTATTTTTCAATTGTCCAACATAAGTTTGTCAACAACATTCAACATGAAGCTAAAGCGAAGGATTTCTCAACCTTTTGTACAATTGGATTTGAAAACATATTATTCCATGACATATATATGGAGGAAAGAAAGAGGTTAGGATAAGAAAGTAGTAATTCCAATACATTAATCTACTTCTATAGTTAAACTTGAATCTCATAATCCTTTATATTAGATATTTCCAATGGTATAGTTGGAATAATAGGTACAGTATCTAACCTTCTTGAAAAGAGCCACAAAGGACAAGTTCCCACAATAGTACAAGTCATAGTGAGACAATTTGGAGTTGGATGCCCATACATTATCGTAGTTAGAACAATCCTTTACTATTATGATGTGTTTATATTTGTGTCCACCTAGAGGCTCTAGAACTAGGAAATCATGACATATTATTAGGTTGTAGGATTAGTATCTTATAAATCTATTTTAGATGGATTGGTTGGCCATGGAGTAGGCCATTCATGAAATGTTTGAAATTGAACAATGACATGTTAAAAATTTAGAAAGCCAACAAAGTTGTATGTCTAGCTAGGAAAAGTCATTTTAGATAGAGACCTCACACTTTGAACATGGAAGTAGGTTGAAAACAAGTTGGAGATGGTCCAAGTCCACTTATAGGACATGTTGGATGAGTTGAAAGCATTGGATTTTGAAATTTCTGACTTTGTACCAAACTATCTACTTTCAGAATACTTGAATATTATTTGTGAATCATGGAGGAATTTATGATAATAAAACATTTTCTTGTAAACTAAGTTGGTAAATGAGCACTCTTAAGGAAATTAGTGGTTATAAAAACATAGGGAGATGGTTAGTCTCTTGGTTTCTGAGACACAACATTTAGGATTAGTTGCACAAATCCACTAATGAAAGTCGAATAATATGCATTAAAGTGGAAGATTAGTAGGTCTTTGTAGTAGTGTGATCAATGAATTAAGGAATTGTGAGAGAATATTCAATAACTGAATTTACCCATTGTTTTAACTAACACTATTGAATAGTAGGATAAATTCAAATAAATTCAATTTATCGATTACAAATTATTAGAGCTAGATGATGTAGTTACAAAAGACAAGAATTCACGTAGAGAATTGTAACCAAATATGAAAAATAAATCTACTTAGAGCTCAGGTGGCTTAAATTTTTTGTTGATTCATTGTGGCAAGTCATCAAAAGGATGTGTCTAGTACATCTAGAATATGTGAAAGATCAATATTTCATTGTTTTAGCATCAATTCTATTCAGTGATTGGATCAATTGGATTAGAAGGCACATAGGCAACAACATTCACATTAAGAGAGATTCAAAAAGTGTAGTCAATGATATTTGGATATTTATCTATATCTGGGACTATTGTATAGAGGAATATTGGATAACATGACATTTGGAAATTTTCAACTACAATAAATGGAGTCTTTAGATAGAGGCATAAGAAGTGAAAGATTTCAATTTTGTTTCCTAAGTTTGTTGGTAATATTGATGCAATGGAATTCCTTTATTTAGATAGGTAGGTTAGTTAGGTATTGATGTGCTTTAACCTTAGACCTCCGTGCTTTTCCCTCTACATTTCAAATTACTCTGCACCAGGTCATGCCTTTCCCTTAGGAAGAAACAAATGGAAAACCAGCTTGTTCCTAAGAATCAATACAATAATTTATTTTGGGAGTTGTGGGATATTCCAAAGTGAAGGATGCCCCTAGATCAAACCCTAACGTCTCTTTATACAACGACATTAAGAAATAGAAGCTAAATGTTATAAAAACCTTTGTTGATTCTTAAATTCTCCCAAAGCCTAATAAAGGTTTCCATGCACCATTTGTTTAGATCATTTTGGATGTATCAAGAAGGATCCCAATGTCAAATGGGTTTAATTAGGTGGTGGGAGAAAATGTTATCGCCCACTTTATTAATATATTATTTTAATGACTTTAAGCCTGTGCAAACTGAGACCTTGAGAAAGCATTATTCTTAAAAATTAATAAATACATATTAATTTTAAATACAAAACTCACACTCATCTTTATAAAAGTTAATTAATTAAATTTTAAAATTTTCATAATATTAATAAAAAGAATTAATTCAAAAAACCCTTAGCTAAAAATATGTAAATAATAACTTATCTCAAAAAGTCCCATTTCACCCGATCAAATATTTAAATTGATCTAATTCAATGAACATCCCCCATTATAAAGCTTGTTATTTCGTTAAATAATATTATGTAATGACTAGTCATCTTTCAAACGAGTATTAAAAAGTTTAAAATTAAAACTAAATGCTTTTAACCCATAAGGTTTAGTTTTAGCTAGGTCGTTGGTTCAAACCTCATGGGGATGGGTTGAGGATGGAAATCACTTTGAAAGAATTAATTTATCTCAAAGGGCGCCTAGGCTTAACTGAGTCTTGCACAATACTTGTGAATTAAAAATTTGTTTCTTGAGACTGTGAATCATCTAAGAAGTGAACAAGTGATTTGAGTTATGTAATTTCTTAATTTGATGCATCATTGGGTGAGCTATTTCTCAGCATGCTTACTCTATCACGTGATGAGAGGCACTTCTCGACCCCTATAATGGTTGGGAATAGGATTTAGAAATAAAGATTCCATTTATGGCATATTCCATAGCACCAATCTACTACTTGAGATAGTTGTGATTGTATTTATAGTACCAACCCATTCTATACTAAAATTATTCAACATAGTTTATCAACAAGATTCACTATGAAGCTAAAGAAAAGCATTTATCAACCTTTTGTACAATAGGATTTGAAAACATATTATTCCATGATGTAGGAATTTACAGGGTAAGTTCCTCAGATAGAACACCAAAGGGCGCCGCTCACAAACATATCACAGATCAATACACTAGTATTTTTGATGTGGTTAAAACCCTCAAAGAGGTAAATAGTCCACGGCATGAGCCAACACAACCACTTTAAGCAATTTATTAATAAAAGAAATAAAATTTACATAATCTTCTCTCATGAACGGTCACCCTACAAATGACCTTCCATGCTCTTTAAATAGAGATCATGGACTAATCGCGTGTCAAGCCACGGATCAAGTGTCAGTAATACCGAGGAGAGAATGAACCGTCGGATCACTTCATGTCTAGAGCATATTGTGATCATCGGATTGTAAGTTACAAATGTACATAGTTAATAAACACACTTTACCTAACTCTACACTAGACCAAGTTATACTTAACTATTTCCTATGTGTCGGAATATCCTAACATCCTCTCTTAAGAACAACTTGGGATAGGGTTGAAGGATGTACAAATATGACACAATAGGAGAAGGAAGGAGGCATTAGAACCTATCCCCCCGTAGTGACAACTTCCTGAACTCCAACCATAAATCAAAGTTTAGTAAATTTCGACTCTATGAGAGCCTTTGCAAAGATGTTTGCAACTTGATCATCGGTTGAACAATATTGCACTTCAAAAACATGGTCATGAATGAGCTTTCTGATGAAGTGCATGTGTAGTTCAATGTGTTTTCTATGCTGATGTTGGATTGGATCTTTGCATAGCTTAATGGTACTTTGATTATCACACCAAAGTGTAGTCGGATGCTGCTGTTTAAAGCCAAACTCTGATGGGATCTGATGAAGCCATAGGGATTCCTTACTAGCTTCTACAGCACCACGATACTTTGGTTCTGCTGAAGAAAGAGAAATGGCACTTTGTTTCTTGCAAGCCCATGTAATAGGCCCAAAACCAAGAGTGAAGGCATAACTTGCAGTAGATTTCCAATCATCAGGGTCACCAACCCAATCGGAATCAGTGAAACCAACCAAGAGAGGAGATGCTTCTGCACTGTAATGAATCCCAAATTGAACTGTACCTCGAACATAAAGAAGTATTCTTTTAGATGTTTTCCAATGACTTTCATGTGGGTTTTGCATAAACCAAGCAATAAGGCCAACAATAAAGGAAAGGTCAAGACGGGTATGGGTCATATACAAAAGTTTTCCTACAAGCTAATGGTATAAGGTAGCATCAACTTTAGGGGAAGTACAAGTGACTAAACGTTTTGCTCCGGACTAAAAGGGAGAAGCGACTAGATTATAGTCTTACATGTGAAAGTGGCATAGACAATCACAGGCATACTTGGACTAGGAAAGGGAAATACCTTCCTTGGATTGCAAGACTTGAAGACCAAGAAAATAATGCAAGTGTCCTTAGTCTGTCATTTCAAACTTCGTATTAAGGTTGGACTTCACATGGTTTATAAGGTTGGGATCGCTACCACTAAGGATAAGATCATCAACATAAAGAAAAAGAATGATAAGAGACTTACCCACTTTCTTGGTGTAGATAGTATTATCAGAATGACACCTAGATAAGCCAGTATCTAAAAGAAAGCTATCCATTTTAGCATATCAAGCCCGAGGAGCTTGCTTGAGATGATAAAGGGATTTCTTAAGTCAACATACAAGGATGGAGTCTGTTTGTATAAAACTAGGAGGTTGTTCCATATAGATTTCTTCATGTAAGTCCCCATGCAAGAAGGCATATTTAACATCCATTTGATGGACTTCCCATTTGAAAGAGGTAACAAGGGAAAGAACAAGGCGGATAGCGTTTATTTTGGCAATAGGGGAGAAGGTTTCAGTATAGTCAATGCCTTCAACTTGTGAAAATACCTTGGCAACAAGACGAGCTTTATGTTTATCAACTTTTCCATCTGGTCCAAAATTGGTTTTGTAAACCCATTTACATCTAACAAGTTTTATTCCCTTTGGAAGAGGAACAAGATCCCATGTATCATTTTCCAATAATGAACAATATTCTTCATTCATAACTATGTCCCAATCTGGATGAACCGAGGCTTCTGCAAAGGTGTCAGGATCATAATTCGCTGAAGCTTGACCCAGTAAAAAAGAGGCTCTATCGAACTGATAATGTGTATGTCATTGATCTGTAGGATCACCCGCAAGAGCACCTGCTGCATCTCGAGTAGCATGGACCCATTTTGGAAGCCGAGGAGTTGAAGGAGGATCCTGAGAAGTTAGGGGAGGATTTTCATCCTCGTTGTCATCATCTAAAGAAGAAATATTTTTAGAAGTAGAAGGTATAGAGAGAGGTGGCACATTCGCCGAACTAGGCTCGTAGGCTGATATATTTTCAGAAAAATTTACATCTCTTCTAATGATGACATTTTTGGACTTAAGTGGAATAAGTCAATATCCTTTGACATTAAGTTTTAAGGCTTTATGTTTCTCATTAGGAATATGGGCCCATGCTTCACTTCCAAAAACAAGAAAGTGACTTACATCTGGTTTAATTGAGCTCTATGCTTCTTATGGAGTGATATTCTTTAAAACCTTAGTAGGAGTGTGATTTACTATGTAATTTTCACAGTTAATTGCTTCTACCCAAAAATTAAGACTAAGTCCTTTATATTGAAGAATACAATTAGCCATTTCTTTAAGGTGTGATTCTTCCTTTCAGCTACACCATTTTGTTGTGGAGTATATGTAACAGTATGTTGCATTTGAATTCCATGCTTGGTGCAAAAGTTGATGAATTTGCTGTTAACATATTCTTCGCCATTATCAAATCTTAGCTTAAGAATTTGATGTCCAAATTGTTTATCAACAAAGGCCAAGAACATGTTAAATACTTCACTCTTGGGTTTTAAGAAGTATACCCAAGTGTGTCTAGAGAAATCGTCAATGAAAGTTAAGAAATACATGTAGCCAGAGAATGAAACAACTGGAAGTGGACCACATAAATCACTATGCACAAGTTGTAAAGGGGCTGAGGCATGCAAAGAGGCACGTTTTTCAAAACTATCATGACGATGTTTTTCGAGTACACATCCGGAACAAACACCATCTCTGCAAGATACCATAGGAAGACCTGTCACCATATTTTCATTACATAGATTTTGAAAGGAGCGGTAATTTAAGTGACCAAATCGCTCATGCCAAAGTTTGCTCACTTCATCATTATGAGCAACAAATAGCGAGGGAAGAGTTGATGACCCAAAGTTGTTAAACTTATAAAACCTTGTAGAATCATCAACAATGTCAGTAGCTAAAATCTATCTAGGATCTCTTAGGTCCTTAATTACAACATCATGAGGTGAAAATTCAACGATTTTACCTTCACCTGAATGAGTTATCTAATATATAGATAAAAGGTTGCAGGATAAGGTTGGAACAAATAATACCTCATTAAATTGACCATTGTCTAGATGAATAGTTCTAGTCCCTACAACACTAAGAGATCTATCATCACCAACATATATATTTTTGGTGTTACAATCATTTAAAGAAGAAAACCTGGCTTTTTTTTTGGTCATGTGATAAGAAGCTCCAAAATCAATGATTCACTCATGAGAATGAAAAAAAGAAGATACATTTAGTGCATAACCAGACTGATATGCTTGACAACCACATGCAGAAAGTGTTATTCCTGAAGATGAAATTAAAGTTGAAGAATGCTCCAAATGGATGTTATGCTTCTTCATTGCTGCTTCCAAGGCTTCCTTCTTCTTAAAGCATTTGGATTCTAAGTGGCCATCTCGATTACAAAAGTTGCAATGTCTACCAGTCTTCTTCCCTTTGTCTTTATTTGCCTTATCATTTTTTTGAATTGATTTTCCATTTTGAGACTGAAATTGCTTAGGACCCTTGTTTGGTTTAGGACCATTCTTTTTAGGATACTGCTTCTTAGGATTATTTTAATTTGGTTGTTGTTGGGCAGATAAGTCATTCTTAGAAGAGTTTCCAAGATTAAGAAGACCAAGGTGTAAGAGTTTTTCTTGATCTCTTGTTAAAGAATCACAAAAGGCATCAAAAGAGGGGGACTTGTAGTCTTGTATTTGAGAAATGAAGGCTTCTCTAGTAGAATGGAAGGTGGAAACAAACATAGAGTAGGCTGGTCCCAACTTAGTAAGAATGGAATAAATAAGGCTACCATCTTCTTTCTTAACCTTAATACTTTCCAAGAGAAGTCTAAGGGTCTTGAAGTTGGACAAAAAATCTTCAATGGAAGAAAAATTATTGGGGTCCAACGTAAGCAACTCATTTTTGAGTTGATGGGCTCTAATTTCATTTTTAATTCCAAAAACTTTAGTGAGTTGTTTCATTGCTTCATTAGGGGTATCAAGTTCTGTGATATGGAATCTAAGGTCTAGAGTAATAGATATCCTTATTAACCCACGTGCTTGATCTTGTCTATTTTCCCATTTGGCTGCCTTATCTTCATATTTAGGTTTAGTTTCTTGGCTTGAGGCTATTCTATAAATACCTTTACTTCTAATTAAATCCATAATGTAGGACCACCACTAGAAGTAGTTGGTGCTGTCAAGAATAACTTGACATGGAATTTTCATTTTAACAAAAATTGAAGCCGTAGATGTTGAAACTAAGTATTCTAATAGAAAGATCTCAAAAAATTAGGCCGATTTAAAAAAACGGCCTCCGGATGAAGAAGTTATGGATTTTTGAAGAAAATTTGTTGAAGATGCCAATGAAGTGCGTAAATGTGCATAAGTGAATGATAATATTATTTAAAAAAAAAAATCCCCCTCCCTCCTCCTCCAAACTTAATCTAATTAGCTCACTTTAAAAAAGATTCTATGTGACCCACTTTTATAAATAAGTGAAAATCACTTTTACAATGGTACTTTATGAGTTACTCACTAAATTGTAACTTAAATAAAAGATAAAGAGACTTTAGAATTATAAGTGACTCACTTTTTATAATGGGTGAGAACACTTTTACATAAAGTAACTTTAAAAAATAAGTTACATGTGCTTTTTGAAAAAGTAACTCAACAAAAAAAAACTTCAACCCAAGACCTCTGTCTCAGAAAGTAACTTTGGACCAAGTGAGCTAGTTTAAAAGGTTAGTAATTTTTGGAAAAGAAGAAGGTTTTTTTTTCAATGTTTCTAATTTCCCGAGATTATACTAAGGCGCGGCGGGAGCATACGCATGAGAAAAATCATTCCTTTTTGTTTCTGATTTTCCCAAATTACACAGAGTCACGGAGAGCTAAATATACTGAAATAAATAGAGAGATGAATAACTAAAACTACAAATAAAGATTGTATACCTCCAAATCTTAAAAATGACGTCGCTAGGGCTACCGAAAACCTTTTCACGTGAAACGAAAGGGGCTCCTCACTGGAACAGATGCTCCTAACACAATAGAGCAATCCTCTTGGCCTGAAAGAAGTCAGAAAAAATAGATCTAGGAAACAACAGTCATATGCAGTTATACCGACTTCGGATTTGGATCACCAATGGATGCAGCCCTCAAATAGCTCTGATACCATGTAGGAATTTACAGGGTAAGTTCCTCAGTTAGAACACCAAAGGACACTGCTCACAAATAGATCACAGATCAATACACCAGTATTCTTGCTGTGGTTAAAACCCTCAAAGAGGGAAACAATCCACGACCTGAGCTAACGCGGCCACTTCAGGCAATTTATTAAAAAACAAAGAAAATTTACATAAGCTTCTCTCATGAATGGTCACCCTACAAATGACCCTCCATGCTCTTTAAATAGAGATCATGGACCAATCAAGTATTAAGCCACGGATCAAGTGTCGGTAATACCAAGGAGAGAATGAACCATTGGATCACTTCATGTCTAGAACATATTGTGACCGTCAGATTGTAAGTTACAAATGTACATAGTAAAGAAACAAACTTTACCTAACTCTACATTAGACCAAGCTATACTTAACTATTTCCTTATGTGTCAGAGTATCCTAACATACATGAACGATACCTCTTAATTATGTTTCTCATAAAACCTAAATATCTCATTGTTGTGATCTCATCATTATGCCAAATATATCAATTCACTACAAAATGCAATGTAAATTAAAATGGCTAATAATTGATAACTACATAAATGATTAAAGTATAGAAAGGAATATTTGGAGGGATTATGGAAGGAAAAGAAGTCAAGAAACAATAGGCATAAGTAAATTATTTAGGGGCTCATTAGATACTAATAGGTTATAGAATGGAGATTGTTTGGTAGGAATTGATAGTAGTGAGGGCCCCAAACCTTCTTGTTTGGGTTTAAGTTTTGGTTAGTATTTGAATGATCCTTTATAGGTGGAGGATATATAGAAGGGAGAAGCAAGAGCTTTGGATAAGGAAGTAGTATTTACATTAAAATAGTACTTATATAGTGTAAAAAAAGATGATTCGGATTCTCCACAATGTAGTTTGAATTTTGTCCACGTTTCAAATCCCAACGAGGATCCATCTTCAGGATAGAAAATGAATGAATGAAAGAAGAGTCAAACAATCAAAAGGAAAGATGAATAAATACTGGAAGAATTCTTCAGAAATTATAGGTTGGCGACTCTTCTTTCAATATTGATCCTTGATTTTTCGAGAGAACATATATCACTCCATGTATCCCCTCCATACATGGAAATAATGTTAGATTTGAAATTTTGGTGGTCTTTGTTTATAAAAATATGATTCAAATTCTCCACAATGTAGTTTTATTTTTTCCGACGTTTCAAATCCCAACGAGGAACCTCATAATCCTTTATATTAGATATTTGTGATGGTATAGTTGGAATAATAAGTATTGGATCCAACCTTCTTGATAGGAGCGGCAAAAGCCAAGGTTCCACAATAGTCCAAGCCACAATGAGAGTATTTGGAATTGGAGGACCATACATTATCACAATTAGAATAATCCATTACTAGTAGGATGTCTTTATATTATTGTCCTCCTCGAGGCTCTATATTGGCATTATGATACAGGTGTTGTCCTTGATGGAAACTCACATAGATGACAGTTCACAGTGCAACAGGTTAAAAACAAAGGATTATAGATCAGACTCCAGAAATGGTTTAAGAATTATACGTTGGTTCATTTTTTCCGAGTAGCGTATACATGCGGGTTAATAGAACAAATGATGCATATACATATGCACGCACTTTCACAGAAGAAAAAGCATGTATGGGATGGAAAATCAAGGTTTTGGTCCAAGGTATTGGTTTGAGGTATTTGGTCTGAGGTATTTGGTCCAAGGTATTGGTCCTAAGTGGTTTTGATCTGAGGTATTGAGAAAGGTCTAAAACTATATAAGGAGGAGAATATCATTAGGCCACAGCGTGTGCAAGTGAATGGGTTTCTGAGGAATACTTCTATCTGAATTATATGTTATGTTGCAGGGGCTATGATCATGAGATGATCTGAAATATCTTGTGTGCCTTGGATACAATGTTAGATCAGGATCATAAGAATTGAAATGACTTATCATTGCATGATCTGATGTTGATTGGGATAGATATGAATACTAACGCATGTTTTATTCTGTAAATGTTATGATCTGGGTACGACTGAAGTTTGGAATAGTTGTAAAGTTTTAAGTTAGTATTTGCAAATCTATACACTGGTTCACTTTGTTAAAAGTGCGTATACACACTGGTTCAGCACATCAAAGTAGCGCATACATTATGAATTATGATGTTTGAAGTTGCAGTTTGTTCTAGTTGTTGCAGAGTTTTGGGTTCTGCTCTATTTTCTGGTGACAGTGTTCTGAATGTTCAGATGGATTGATTGTGATTTTCTTTGGTGACGATCGGTTTTCAGTGATTGGTTGTATTGCAGTGGTGATTGATTATGAGATTCAATGTTGCTAATGGGTCAAGTATGAAAATTGGATGAAACGAGTCCTTCAGATTGTGGTGTTGTGTTCCAGGAGTATCCAGTCTAAAAATTTATGAAATGTGGTCCCTAGAGGAAGAGAGAAGGCCGTAGCCTTCTATAGGTTGACGCCTACGTACTGGTAAACATATCGGCCAATATAAGAGCTAGGGGGCTACAACATCCTTTCAGTAGAAGTTGGAGAATGAGAGAAGGTTGTAGCCTTCTGAAGGTGGGTGCCTGCGTACGGGTATGAGTCTGCACCAGTACAAGATTGTAAATAGGTTTTTCTTATATTAAAAGAAGACAACAGTAGGTGGTTTTTGTCTCACATTGGGTTTCCACCTTAAATCTTGGTGTTCATGTGTGTTTCTTTTGTGTGATGGTTTATTATGTTATTACTACACATGGTTATTGTTTATATGGTTAATGAAGTACTGGATTAAATATCAACATATGATGAATTAACTGAATTGTAAGTTTCCTGGATACATGCTAGTTTCTTTAAAGACAGATGCGTGTACACGTGAGTTATCTTCATTGAAGTAGCGTATATAAATTTGAGTATGAAATGAAAAAATTATTGATTTGATAATATTGATTCAGCCCCCCTCTTAGTATTATTTCCTAAAATTGGTTTCAGAGCAGTTCCTTCAGAAGAAGCTTGATCGATGAAGGGAGATCTTTCAAAATGAGCAATCACAAAGGCATGGGATCTATCAAACCACCAATCTTCAATGGGAACAACTTGGTATTGGAAACATGAACTAGAGCGTATCTTCAGTCACTTGGAGCTGATGTTTGGGCAATTGTGGAGAAAGGATATCAATATCCAGCAGCAGTGCCCACAGATCCAGCAGAAAGGAAAACATATGAAATCAATGCCAAAGTTGTCAACGCCTTATTGGGAAGTCTATTAGAATCAAAATTCGTCAAAGTCATGTAGCTCAACACAACCAAGGAAATATGGGACAAAATAATTCAGAGCTACAAAGGTGACTCCCAGATAAAACGTGTTAAACTACAAACTCTCAGAATCCAGTATGAAACTCTCAATATGCATAGTGATGAAAGCATTTCTAGTTATTTCTTGTGAGTAGATGGGATTGTAAATCATATGAGAAATTTGGGTGAAGAGATAAAGGAAGCTACTTTAGTTGAGAAAATTTTTAGATCTTTGTCTTCTAAATTTGAGTCAAAAGTGTCTGTCATAGAATAAAAAATAGGATCTTCAAACTATTACTATGACTCAACTCCATGGAATCCTAACTGCCTTTGAAATGAGAAAAGGAGGTCCTTCAGATATGAGAGAAGCCTCTTTTAAAGCATCAAAAAAGGGAAAAGAAAAGGAAGAGCACAATGAATTGGGACACATTTAAGAAGAAGAAGATGAGGTAAATTTTGTCAAGATGCTTCAACGGGGTTCCGGAAGATTCAGAGGTAAGCTACCATTCAAATGCTTTTCTTGTGGAAGAGTTGGTCATTATGTTGCTAAATGACCTCATGCCAAAGGAAAGATGTCTGCAGAAGCTAATAGGAGTTATTATACTCATGATGATAGTGATGGCTTGTCCAATAGTGATGAATATGATCAAGAAATTAAACTACTCATGGCGCATGAAAATGATGCCTTAGAAAAGGAAGATTTCCTTAAAGAAATCAGTCAACTCAATATCAGTTTGGAAGAAAAGGATACAATCATAAACATAGTGACACATCAACTCATTGAAAATGACAAACACAATGAAGTGTTAGAATGTGAAGTAGTAAGTCTAAGAAAAGAACTTGAAAAGACAAAGACTTTGAATCTTAGATTTGTTAAAGGATCGGAAACGTTAGATGAAATCATCAAAGTTCAACATTCACCTATTATAAAGACGGGTCTTGGTTTTCATTAAGGTGAATCTAACTCACAAGATGAGGTACAGAACTCCAATGCAAAATCTGAAATGCTCAACAAGGAGATAAAAGGTCAACCCCATCAACAACCAATGAAAGAAATACTTCAACGAAAAACATTTCCACCTAACTATGAAAAGTATAATTGTTTCTTTTATCTGACAAATAATGTTGAATGTTTTAAATGTCATAATTTTGGAAATGTTGTAGCTAGATGCAGAAATAGAATGGTTCAAGACCGTCACATAGAAAGATAAGCAGTTTCGAGGTACTTTAAGGGATATTGTTTTGCTTGCAATATGTTTGGTCACAAAGCTATTGATTGCGATAGAAGGAATATGAAACATGTAAGATGCTATACATGTAACAAGTTTGGACATAAAGCAAAGGAATTCAGGAGAAAATTTTGGCCACCATACCAAAAGGACCAAAAATCATCACAATTCAAGGTATTGAAGAAGAAGGAATTGCTGTCAGAAAGATGTGGCATAGCTCAGTTTAAAGACATAATAGATCCAGGGGGAGCTGAAAGTGTAAAACTTCAGTATTCCAATTCTCATACGCATTTATTATGAAGAGAAGCCGCGTATATATGTGAGTTAGAAGCTGCACAGTAGCGTACATGGTGTTTTGAAGAAAAAGCAGTGGGAGAGACTCAGGAAAAGCGGCCTTATATGGTTTAGTCAATTATCAATTATCTATTATGTTATGATTGATGATGGTTACAATCTGTTGATGATATGTGGAAGTGTTTTTTGGCCTAATAAGTTATTAATAAGTTGATGAATAACTGGTTGATGATGATGCCTTGATGATTCTTACTAACAAATGCAATGATCAGATCTTATAGTAAACAGTTGGCTCAAGTTCAGGCTGAGCATATGTTTCTAATAATGCATTGTTGGAACTATATTATAAGACCTTGGTACATGACGATAATTATAATTCTTGATCCACATAGTCGTTTGATTCAGGTGACTCTTTTGATGATGGACATATACAAGTTGATCTTGATGCTGCTGACAGTTGTTGATGGTGCAGATCATATATAGTGTATGATAGTTTCTGATGACTATCATGGTATTTTTTAGATTGTTGGTCCTTGTTATAAATGTCATGTATATCATTTGATGTAAATGTCATGAAAATACCTAATTTGTAACCCCACTATGCATGGGAAGGATGATTTAATAATTTCTATTTCAGTCATGTATAAACATTTGGTATATCTCCACTTGGTTGGTTGGATGAGTCAAATTTAGTGTATCCCCACTTGGTTGGGTGATTGATGTATGTATGAGTCATTGGTCTTAGGGAAGTCATACTCACTTAGTTCAGTTATAGAGTAATGTTATTCTTTTGAAAAATATCTTTGCAGAATCTGCATGTACTTAGGGGGAGCATGGACAACATAATGTATATCAAAAGGGGAGAATATTTTGGTCCGCCCTTTTCCCTTGATGTCAAAGGGGGAGAGCATCTTGGTGTTGTGGTTTCCATCAAGTCCAAAGGGGGAGATTGTTGGCATTATGATACAGGTGTTATCCTTGATGGAAACTCACATAGATGACAATTCACAGTGCAACATGTTAACAACAACGGATTACAGATCAGACTCCAGAAATGGTTTAAGAAGTATACACTGGTTCATTTTGTCCAAGTAGCATATACACGCGGGTTAACATAACAAAAGAAGCGTATATCTATGCACACACTTTCACAGAAGGAAAAGCCCATATGGGATGGAAAATCAAGGTTTTGGTCCGAGGTATTTGGTCCAAGGCATTGGTCCGAGGTATTGGTCCTAAGTGGTTTTGGTTTGAGGTATTGAGAAAGGCCTAAAACTATATAAGGAGGAGAAGATCATTAGGCCACAATGTGTGCAAGTGAATGGGTTTCTGAGGAATACTTCTATCTGAAGTATATGTTATGTTGCAGGGGCTATGATTATGAGATGATCTGAAATATCTTGTGCACCTTGGATACAATGTTAGATCAGGATCATAAGAACTGAAATGACTTATCATTTCATGATTTGATGTTGATTGGACTAGATCTAAATACTAACACATGTTTTATTCTGTAAATGTTATGATCTAGGTATGACTAAAGTCTGGAATAGTTGTGAAGTTTTAAGTTAGTATTTGCAGATCTATACGCTAGTTCACTTTGCTAAAAGCACGTATACACGCTGGTTCGACACATCAAAGTAGCATATACATTATGAAATATGATGTTTGAAGTTGCAGTTGGTTCTAGTTGTTACAGAGTTATGGGTTTTGCTCTGTGTTCTGGTGACAATATTCTAAATGTTCAAATTGATTGATTGTGATTTTCTTCAGTGATGATGATTTTTCAGTGATGGGTTGTATTACAGTGGTGATTTATTATGAGTTTCAATGTTGTTGATGGGTCCAGTATGAAAATTGGATGAAACGAGGCCTTCAGATTGTGGTGTTGTGTTCTAGGAGTATCCAGTTTGAAAATTTATGAAATGTGGTCCTTGGAGGAAGAGAGAAGGTCGTAGCCTTCTGTAGGTTGACGCCTACGTACTGGTAAATGTATCGGCCAGTACAAGAGCTAGGGGGTTGTAGCTCCCTTCCAGTAGAAGTTGGAGAATGAGAGAAGGTTGTAGCCTTCTGCAGGTGGGTGCCTATGTACTGGTATGAGTCAACACTAGTACGAGATTGCAAACATGTTTTTCTTATATTAAAAGAAGACAACAGCAGGTGGTTTTTGTCCCGCATTGGGTTTCCACCTTAAATCTTGGTGTTCATGTGTGTTGCTTATGTGTGATGGTTTATTCTGTTATTACTGCACATGGTTACTGTTTATATGGTTAATGAAGTACTGATGCACTGATTAAAGATCAGCATGTGATAAATTCACTGAATCATAAGTTTGTTGAATATATGCTGGTTTCTTTAAAGACAGTTGCATGTACATGCGAGTTATGTTCATTGAAGTAGCGTATATAAATATGAGTATGAAATGAAAAAATATTGATTTGATAATACTGATTCGCCCCCCTCTCAGTATTATTTCCAATACTCTAGAGCTAGGAAATGATAACACCTTATTATCTTGTAGGATTAGTATCTTATAAATCTATTGTAGATGGATTGGTTGGCCATGGAGTAGGTCATTCATAAAGTAGTCAACATTGAAAATTGACTTTTTGAAATCCAACACAGTTGTAGGTATAGCTTTCCAAGGTCATTTTAGATAGAGATGTCGAACTTTGAACATGGAAGAAGGTTGAAAACAAGTTTGAGATTGTCCAATTCCACTTATAGAACATGTTGGATGGGTTGAAAGAGTTGGATTTTGACATTTTTGACTTTGCCCCAAACTATCTACTTGTAGAATGCTTGAATATTGTTTGTGAATCATGGAGGTATCTGTGATAATAAAACATTTTCTTGGAAACTAGGTTGGGAAATGAGCACTCTTAAACAAATTAATAGTTGTAGCAACATATGGAGAAGGTTAGTCTCTTGGTTAATAAGAAACATAACATTTGGGATTACCTACAAAAATCTGCTAGTGAAGGCAACTAATATGCATTAAAGTGGGATATTGGTGGGTTTTTTGCAGTAGTGCAATCAATGAATTAAGGAAATATGGAAGAATATTCAATAAATGAATTCAACTAATGCAATAACTAACCCTATTTTGTAGGAAAAATTTCAACAAAATTCAAGCGATCAATGAAAAATTAGTAAAGTTAGATGATGTGGCTAGAAAAGAAAAAAAAATCCCATAGAGAATTCTAACCAAATACAAAACAAACTTACTTAGAGCTCGGGTGGTTGAATTGTTTGTGTTATTCAAAGTGATAAGTCATCATAGAGATGCATCTTGTACATCTAGAATAGGTGAAAGTTCAATCTTTCATTGTTTTAGCATTAGTTTTGTTTGGTGATTGGAGAAATCAAATTAGAAGGCACTCAAGCAAAAATATTCACATTGAGAGAGACACAACAAGTTTAGTGACGGATTATTGGAGCTTTTATCTATTTTTTGGATTGTTGTATAAGAAAGAGAAAGATTGGACAACATGCTAAATGGAATCTTCATATATTTTCAACTATACTAAATGGATATTTTCAGCTATGCTAAATGAAGTCTAAGATACACACACAAGAAGTGAAAGATAACAAATTGTTTGCCTAAGTTTGTTGGTACTATTGATATAATGGAATTTCTTTATCTAGAAAACTAGGTTAATTAGGTCATGATGTGCCTCAATCTTACCTCCACACTCAAGCAACACTTGTCTCTCTACACCTATTCCATGCTTTAACCTTCGTACTTATTCCAAGATTTTTGGTCCATATGTATTTCATGCTTTCTCTTCTACCTTGCTCCAAGTGCTATTAACATCCTTGTTGATTTCTTAAATTCTTTCACAAGCCTAATTGAAGTTTGACCATGCCACACATTTGAGTGGATTTCATTTTGGATGTTATTAAGAATGAATTACGTTGTGGATTGGGTTAATCTTGGGTGGTTGGGAGGAATATCGTTATGCCCACTTGAATCCAGTTGTATATATTTTAATGACTTTAAGCCTTGCATATTAAGCTCTTAACAAGTATATTATTTTTTAAAAATCAATTTATTATTGTTAAATTTTATATAAAAACTTACACCATAACCATATTTTTTTAAAATTTAATTATTATTTAAAAATAAAATTAATTAAAAACACCCTTAGTTAAAAAGATGTAAATCCTAACCTATGTTAAAGAGTCTCATTTCACCCTGTCATATAAATTTAATTTCATCTAATTTAATGAGCATTCTTTCAAACAGATATTAAAATGTTTAAAATTAAAATTAAATGTTCTTAATGGCATAGATTAATTGGTTTGAGTGGGTTTTGAGAGGTTAACCATGGAAGCCTCATTGGAAGAATTAAACTATCTCAAAAGGGAAGAATTAAACTATCTCAAAAAGCATGGAATTAATCCTAATAATAGCATCTTTTAGTTTTCTTGATCATTTTTTTAACAAATTTCAATTAAATCCACTAATAAAATTGTGAAATATGCATAATTTCAATTTTACAAAATGATGAATTTATTTATAAATTCAAAATTCCATATTAAATAATAAGAAATTATGATATTCCCCCACCCCAAAATATCGGTGAGAAAACCGGAACAGATGACACCACTCCACGTTGAATGATCCACCCAACATTAAGTGCAGGACCTCAGAAAATTTAAGGAAAAAAAAAAACAAAAACAAATAACTTCATGATACTGCATTCAAATTTTGATTAACGATGCGAAGACTGTCGGATTGTATGCGACTTACCAAGGAGTTAGATTTCACCAAAGAATTTGGAATATTTTTTTGAAGGCCAAAAACCCACAAATTACCAAATTTAATATTGGAACCACTATAACTTTTGATTGGTCGAACAACTTTCGAGACCTCCTTTCTTGACTTTGCCTTTAGCGGCTTCTTCCTGTGGGAATGAAAACAAATCTAGGTCTGAACATCGCTCTTCCTCTCCCATTATAATATATATGAATGATTTTGGGGATCACTTGGCTAAAGCACTCCACTCATCTTCCTTTTAATGTTTAAATCGTTTGGTATATATGGGTATCTAAATAACATTTATCTTCATCACCTATGCCCTATAAGATGCAGTCAAATATTTGGAATACTCGCGGGAAAAATTGAAAACATAACATTGTAACTATGCATAAACATTAATGATCCTATAAAAAAAATTGTTACTATTCGGTCAAGGTGCAAGCTAAGGAAATTTGTGTCATGATTATTATAATATTAAGAATAGAATGCTCAGTTCATTCTATTCCAGAAAAAATCATAAAAATCTCACACCAATTTTTGAAAAAATCATAAAAATCTCACACCAATTTTTCGAATGCCATTAAATCATGGGTTATTTGTTTCCATATTAACCAAAGTTTTAGCTGGATTGATTGATTTTTCAAAAAAAAGAGCAATACTATTACTCCCATCTAAAGCTCTGAATAAGAATCTTCAATAGAAATTATACCATGAGTAAATAAAGAATACTTATTAAAATAGAATTGAAAATAATAATTATACAATGATGAATGTCTAATGAATATGGTGGTAATACACTTTGTCAAGCCAAACCAAGAGTGGAATCTGTTGTAGCTGCTACAACCACCTTCCAAAATTTTTCCTTAGCTTCATTTTGGAGCCTCCCTACCAACCTTTCGCAGCAGCATGGTTTGCCTTGTCAAGTACACAAGCTTCAGTGATTTTCTTGCAGAATGACAGCTTTTCCATAAAAAATTGTCGCATCCCCCTCACAGCCTATTTCACCAGACTTGGTCCAGCTGCAGGCTGAGCAGCTGCCACAAGAAATTGTGCAATTCTAAAGGGGAACCAACCTTCCCTCCAGAAATTGCACAATTCTATCTGGCAGCCTACTGAGCTCTAGAATTGCGCAAATCTTCCTGTCACTGTTCACCGGAAAAATTGCGCAATTCCTCCTAGCAGGATTGCTCAGCCCAAAAATTGCACAATTCTGGGTAGCAATCAGCTGCTTTGCCTAGAAATTGCATAATCCCTCTGGGAAGCCAACCCAGCTCCCTCCTAGAAATGCGCATTTTTTCCTCCTAGCTGAGCAGACTATTGCATGTGCAATTGAGTTGACCAGTTCCCTTTGGGACTGAGCAAAACTGATTTACATGCATGGGCTACTTCTCCCAAGGCAACATGCAAAGGCATCTCTTGATTCAGGGATCTACTTTTAGAAGTTGGAGGTTGCATGCAAGGATCATTTCAGAAACCTCCCACCAAGTGTCGTTTTTCCTAGATTTGTGGCATGCATGTCACATCTTTGATTTGATTAAAACTCATCAACCAAACATTGCAGAGCTCATTCCTCACATCAACCTTGCAACTCTAACATCCCACATTGCATCTAGGAGTCATCGACACATTCAACTCAGTTTTTTTGGGGTAAGCCCACCTTTCATGTCTTGTGTTTCATTTCTATCTCTTTTTGTCTTTCGCTTTGTGTGATTGTTATATGCTTGATTTTAGTGAGCGCTTGCTGTCGTTTTTATGCATGTTAGCTTGTAGAAGCACTGTTTTAGTTTTCGTTCGCATCTCACTGTTTTTGCATGCATGACACTATTTTAGCACGAACAGTCGTCGTTGCAGAAACTCGCTTCACTCACATGCATGCTTTCCTATTTTATGAATCCTGCACTTGTTGTTCGCATGTAAGATCATTCACTTTTGTTTGCACTCATCTTACCATGCATTCAAACTTCTCATGTTTTCAGTCACCCGTCGGTTGCACTGGGCTACCTTGGTCTGGACCGTGCCTTACCCGGCTAGCACTGTGCATTCCCGAAAGTGAAGGGTCTGCCTGCCCTCTAGAAATTGCACAAGCCTAGCCCAGCACTGACCTGCAGGCATGCATTGTGTAATTCTTGGAGGCAGTGTCCTAATGGCCCCAGAAATTGCACAATGCAGTTTGCTAGTTGCATGTCATTGCTGACTGAAATTATGCATTGTGTAGTTTCAGTCCTCAGCAGGCCAGGCTGGACTATGCATTGTGCAGTTCCAACAGTCAGTCAACCTCCTGGCAGCCCGGACTGTGCCTTGCGCAGTTTTGACAGTCAGTCTCCCGACCTCTCGGCAGAAATTGTGCAACCTTCATGATCAGCCACACAAGTATATTGCAAGTCAGTTCTCAAGTTCATTTTGGTTTTTGACTGACATATTTCTTGCCATGAGTGTTGCCATGTCTCCAGGTATCGCAGGTGTTCATCTGCATTTGAGCAGCATAGGTACAATGGTTTCCAGGAGAGCAGAGTTGAAGACACTTTTCAGAGCACACTTGAGGATGCGGTCGATCAAGTGTCTATGAACTTGCCTACCCACAAAGACATCGAGTTGTTTGTAGAAAAGGACATCAAGATATGATGGCATAAACATCACAATAAGCAGCACCATCAATAGTAGCTTAAGGTAGCGTACTGGATGCAACGAACACAAGAGGAAGTTTGTTGACAACACAGAGGCGGAACAAAGATTCAAGCTCAAGCAGATCCACTAGTGATGAAAGCAACTTTGGAGACTCAAGCTATGAGGTGATGGCACGACATGAAGATTGCACGAAGGCAGAGAATGGAATAGAGAAGGATTTGCATGTGTTGAAGTAGCAACTCAAGGAGGAACAAGAGTTGCATAGATGAGAGAATGAGTTGTAGCAGGAATAGGTACAACAGGGGATGCAACATGCACAGACGGATGAAACTCTCCCTGTACAAGTTATAGGTCTATCCTGGCAATTGGCACGGCGCATATAAGGTGAGAAGTGTAGTTGATCACATGCAAGGGAATTTAGCAACATGCATGTCATTGTGTGCCCTCGTGCGAGCCCACCCATTTGGCACACTCATCGAGGTGAAGACAAGAAGCAAGAACGAATAGAGCTGAGCATGTATTTTTACAAGTTGATGTGCATGGTCACCAAAACACACTTAGAGATCAACACAGACACTATGCATTAGTATGTGCTAGTCCAGATGCACTCAAGACATGCGCATGCTATTAGATGAGTTGGACAGAGGAGCCATATCAGTGTACCCAGATGCAACGAAGGCAAGAGTTCGCTTCAGCAAAATGTCACCACTGAGCACATGGACACCATCACGAATGACCAAGCTTGGCATCACCTCGCCACCTTTGACCGTCACAAGCATGTCAAAGAGTTGGTATCACCACAACGGTTCGAGTGTCAGTGATGTCTTGCATGGCTTGCTCAAGCCATTTTGTCTCACATGGGTACATGTGAAGATTGTATGTAACGTCTTGTCAAGTGAAAGTTCAAGTGTCGATAGTTGGATGTAACAGTCATAGAGTATATGAAGAGTCATGAGGGTAGATGAACTGTCACAAAGGGGAATGTCAAGGGCCACCCCACCCTTTGCTATAAATAGTCCCTCATAACTCATTGTAGAGGCTTTTGGTCAACCAAGCTTCGATAGGACTATCTTAGAGAAAGCTTGGATAGTATTGTAATGCGCCTTGGCTTCTCCACTGTGCAGAGCTAGTATATCTCTTTGTAGGAGCATATGGTTGTGGTTGTAACGTTCTTCTATTGGAACTAGTGGTTGGACATGGATGTATTGTATGACTGGAACTTACACTTCTTAATATAACAAAGCCAACATGTTTTCATGCATATGTTGTTATTGTAGTTGGACTACTCTGGTTGCTTTACAAATGTATGTTATTTAACTTACACATTTTTGTATGAACTATTTTGTATGCAATTGTATGAATCTTGTTGCAAACATGTTGTTGGTTTAACCATCACTTTAGATTTCTCGCTATCTTGCTTTCTAGTTGGTGATGCATGTTTATTCATGTGATCCCTTCCAAGCCTAGTACTATTACAGGTTTCCAAGGGGTGCACTCACCTCACTCCCCATGTGTTAGAACCTCTCATGCACCTTCCTTGACTCGCTGCAGTTGTCACACCCTTTCTACCAATAGGGGCATCTTACCTGCCTCTATACGAAATCGCAGTCAAGGCATTACCGTATGACCCATTGCTGGGACTCCTACACCAAACTATCTAAGGTATAATTGAGACTTCTTACTGGGGAGATCCCCTGACATGTTGGCGGGTCCAACATCGTCAACATTTCTGGCGCTAGAAGGAGGTCTAGATGACAATTTGAGCCTTCATCATCTATTTTGAATTTTCGTATATCTATCATGGAGTTTGTTATAGTTTGCCCTCTGAAATGTCTGTCCAACGGAAATATCTTTCACATCAAGAGGGAGTTTTGGGATCACTTGCCACAAATCATGTACGATGGTGAAGGCAAAGTGGTCTGGCCTGAGCACTTAGATGACTTCCATGCTCTCATGGAGGGCATGAAAGATTTGAATGAAACATAGGTCTGTTCACTGCTCGCACACACACTTTGCGACCACCCATCACAATGGTGTGGCACACTACCTCATAACTTCCTGCATTGATTTACGCAATTCAATGATCTAATCGAATATGTTTTCCACCATTTTGATCCTGAAGTACTTGATAAAAAAAATTTAAAACAATGGAAGGCCCCACACGAATCACCTATGGAGTTTTCAGAGCCCTTCCGTCTATTCATGTTTGAAGCCCCGAAAAGTCAGATGAAATTTCAGTATCTCATGGACAGATTTGAATATTTCCTTATCCAATCTGTCAATCCCAAGAAGAAGTTCAAGCTCAAACCCCGCTCAACATACTTTGATGATGGATTTGCGCAATCACAGACCGACACAGTCATTGTCACAAGTGACTGTCCGCCATCCCCTCATCAAACAACTCCACCATCATAGAGTGATGTGGGAGAGCATGAACACACATTTGTTCAACCGTCACATCCTCCCGACATCACTCCTTCCGATTTTCATGCAAGTTTGGTTGGGAATCCCATAGGTTATCACATGTATTTTGTACCTCAACCTCCATCCTCATATTCTAATCATCCTCCGGATTGCACTGTCTTGTGTTCTTTTGTTCTGAACTCTACACCTGTTTTGAACGAGGATCGATCTATTGACAGAGTTGGTGTTGCACAACCATCATGCAATATCATTCACGAAGAGTATGACTGTGAGATTGAACATCCATCGGCAACAGCGGACCATCCCTATTTGTCCGTACCTCCCCTATTTTTTCTTGACCTCCTTGGTGATCCTTCCATCCCGGATTTTTCATGTGTATCTTCGTCCATGGAAGAACCCATAGTTGATCATTCGCGGGACACACGGGATGTCATTCCATCATCTGACAATGGAGAGGACCAATCTTTCTTTGAACATCCACTTGATTTTTCACCTATCTTTTCCAGAAATGCAGAGGATGAACATCATTGCTTCTCATCTACCCCTCTATGCGATTCATCAAATCATGAGGATGTCGACCAACATCCTGAGTTTTCTGATCTTGGTTGTCGTGATCTCTTTACCTCATCATCCGATCACAATGTTGATTCACTCGTTGTTAATACATCTAAGCCACTGGTGTACGATGATCCATCTATCAACAAAGTCGAAACCCAACAGACTATCAAGGAACTTCAACTTGAGTTGATGGTTATGTCAGTCCCTCGTTTGTCCTAAGGTTGGTTTCACTTCTGATCAATAAATTTTTCAAACATGCAGGGCTCCCCATCACTCATCTATATGCATTGAAGATCAACCTAACACTCAAATTTCACTTCCTCCACTCGAACTACACGATCCCATTGCTCATGCAATGGAGGAATCTTACTCAGCAAGCACACTTGTGAAATTCAAGTGGTCTACCTTCCTCACGTGTGCTTGCATGTCATGGTCAAGGGAATGCACACATTCAACATCTGCACACAATGTAGTACAACACCATGGCAAGTCCACAGAGTCCATGTCATGCGCTTTCACTCATTTTTGTTCTGTGGACACTTGTAAGCTCGGAGTGTGTTTGTTTTCATTGTTGTATCTTTCACATTTGTTGGTTCGCACAGCTGGGTTGTTCATAGACCAAGCCTTCACCAACATGGGTCAACCAATGCGCCAGTGGCTGCATTATAAATATCACTTCACGTGATCAGGCCCATCCACCATTAGTTTAGGAATAGGAGTAGTTTTTTCTTTTAGTTTTCTTGCTTGCATGCTTGTTTGCTTTCTTTCTTTGTTTTCTTGCTTGTTTGCTTACTCACTTTTCTTATGCTTTCTGTTTATCACAATAACCAATAAATATGCACTTAATTGATTTTGCATCAAGTTTTCTTCTTTCATTTTTTGGAATATGAGCAAATGCCTTGCAACAAAAAACTCTTAAATGACTCACTTTTGGTTTGTACCCATAAAATACTTCAAAAGGTGTTTTAAACTCTAAACTTTTGGTTGGACTCCTATTTTTCAAATAAACAACAATATTAATGGCTTCAGCCCAAAAAACATTAGAGATATTTTTACCTTGAAGCATACTACGTGCACATTCAACTAGTGTTCTGTTTTTCCTCTCAGCAACTCCATTTTGCTGAGGTGTATGTGGCACTGTAAATTGTTGCTGAATCCCATTGCTTTTACAATATTGATTAAATTCTCTTGATTTGAATTCTCCCCCTTGATCAGATCTCAAAATTTTGATGTAATTACCAGTTTGTTTTTCTACCATATTCTTAAATTCTTTAAAATACTCAAACACATCACTCTTTTTTCTTATGAAATAAACCCATGTATATCTAGATCTATCATCCACAAAAATAAGAAAATACCATGCTTCACCAATAGATCTAGTTTGCATAGGTCCACATACATCAGTATGAATTAGTTCAAGTATTTCCCTTTGCCTTTTTTATTTATGTATAGGAAATTCCTCCCTATGTTGCTTGCCAAGTACACATGCTTCACATTCAACATGATCATTCTTTAAGACAGGAAGCCCTTCAACCATAGTGTTCTTTTGAAGTAGCATTAAATCTTTGTGATTTAGATGTCCATACCTTTGATGCCATAAATCTACTGTTAACATTGTTGTAGATGCCAAAGCTTGATGACTTTTCCGGGTCACATCCAGCTTATACAAGCCTCCAACTCTGGTTCTTGTGGCAATAACCTTGTACTGATCTTGAATGTATTTCACTACACACTGTGATTTAAAAAATTCCACCTTCAAATCTTGGTCAGTAATAGTAGAAACATAGATTAAATTCTTTTTGATATCAGGGACATACATCACATTATGAATCTGTTTCTCTTGTCCATTAGGTAAATTCACACCTATTACTCCATAACCTTGAACTTTAAGTGATCTGTTATCTCCTAGGTAAACATATGTTCCATCAATATTTTCATGATATTCATCAAACCACTCCCTATTACAAGACATATGGAGTGACGCACCAGAATCAATAAACCAAGCATTCTTATCATCATTTTCCACAGACAGTGCAGCATCAGAAACAAATAATTTAAGATTTTTAAATCCATCATTGATATCCTTGTCCACAAAATTTCCATTATGCCTTATGTTTCTTTGCCTAGACTCATTATATTTTCTTTTATAACAATCTTTAGAATGATGCCCAGGTTTGCCACAATAATAACACTCATCATTTCTCTTTGGAATTTTAGAATGTGTCATACCTTTTTGTTTTGCTTGAAACTTGCCTCCTTTGTTCTTGTCCCATGGCTTGCCTCTGTATGGATATTTTCCCTTGGCCACCAATGTCAAATCTGAATTGCTAGAGCCCAAATTAAAGTTCTTCATCCTCTCCTCCTCTTGTAGAAAAATTCCTGTCAATTCATCAAATAAAGGGGGTTTCTCTCTAGCTGCAAGACTTGAAACAAAAATTTGGTAATCTTGCACTAAGCCATTTAATATGATAGTGACTAAGTCAATATTAGACACCTTTTCACCAATATCTCCTAACTTATCACTTAAATCTTTGACACGAGATATGAAATTGCTTATACTTTCATTTGCTTCCATTTTTAGAGATAAAAACTTAGTCTTCAAAAACAAGATTCGGTTTGTATTCGTTGTTTCATACAAACCCTTCAGCGTATCCCATGTTTCTTTTGATGTCTTGCAATCTCTGATATGAGGAATAATGTTGTCCTTTACGGACATACGCAACAATACCTTTACTTTTGTCTCCCTTCTCTCCCAATCTGGAATAGAACCTGCAACAATGGGTTTGGGCTCATCCCCATTTACAATGGACCACAAACTATTTCCTTCTAAAATAGTCATTAACTTAAATTTCCAATTCATATAATTTTCTCCATCAAGTTTGGTGGATTCATTCATATAAGTATCAAGCAACATATTTGCCATGATGTAAATAAAAAACTTCCTCCAATCACCAAAATGCAAAATAACTTTAATATTTCCTTAATAATAACAAACCTCCCCCTTTTTTTTTAATAACACTTATGCAAAATAACTTCAATATTTCCTTAATAATAACAAACCTCCCTTTTAATAACACTTTTCCTTTCCTTTCTGTTACTAAATTATAAAAAGAACATATACTTATTTAATCATAAAACCGCTACCAAAACCAACAGCCAAACCACATTTTATAGGTAGCATTATTCACATGCAAGGTTCTTAATAATCAATATTATCCACACGGTCCAGACACATCCACAACTTTTGCTCAAAAAAACAGGCAAGTCGTAAATTTGAGCCCAATTTATGTTGAAACAGACTTTAAAGAGGTGACTTAAAAAAAATATGCGCCTTACTGTCTTATTTTGGGCTATAACAACTTCATCTTCGAAATCAAAAAACTTCACTTTGATTTCCTTGGTAGCGCATGAACAATCACAGTGACTTCAACTGCAGTAAAAATTCTTACCAGAACCTACACGACACAGTCCTCTATCTTCCTGATCGACCTCTGTTTCAGCAATCTTCTTCACGCAAACCACTGTAGTTATGTAGTTATCTTCAAGAAAGCGTGCCTCAGAGACTAATAGTGAAACCCTGCAGCAAAACCCATGACCATAGCAAAGGCAAAACACAGAAAATTGATTATGTAAAAGCAAGAATCTTTGCTCACAACTACAGAGGGTATTCCATTATTATTACTGTAGTAAAATATGCCCGTAAAAAACACCAAACACAGTCACCCCACAGTCACCCCAAACCTTGCTGCTGCCTATTTGTAAAAAAAAACTCAATGCTCGACTCGTACGCAGGTTGGGCTCTCACAGCGCAAAGAGAGCAAAGGAGCACATCTCATAAAATCAACACACAATCACTGAACTCAGCACACTCTCAATGCTTTACTTGCACACACAGCGGGCCCACACACTCAGCCCTCAACCTTCACTCACGGCTCACCAATACTCACTGAGCTCACACCCTCAGCTCTGATACCATGAAAAGATCAGAGGCGCACAACACACCAACACCAACTCTGAAACACTGAACACAAGAACACACATCTATTCATCAGTTAACAGGTATATATACAAGCTGGAGAAGTTTCTGGAGACGGGTTCAGTCGGTGGCTTACTGGAGAAGCTTCAATGAATCCGCCGACTTCATTAAATGCAGCCGCTGGTTTCTACTGGTTTCTAGATCCAACATTAAATCGGGTGGTTGGAATTACATCTAGTTTCCAACACAAAGGAATGCTAAAAGGAGGAGATGGGAATGTGGAAGTAAATTATCTCCTTGTGCTATGTGTTGCAGACCTCGAAACCACACCAACCCTTGCAATAAAAAAGAGTGTCAATGGATGCAATCTCTACTTGAGTCTTACTTTTCTATATAAAAGAGCCAATGATTTGCAGAGATTTGATCCCTCTCAACACTTGATAGATCCAAAGAAAGTTACACGTAGACCAGTGACAAATCAATCATACACACATAACTTATTATCATATTTTTTTAATATAATATAATATTTAATTTACTTAATTCATATAATAAAAATAAATAAACTATAATTTAATATTTTTAATTGGTTATAAAAACATTACATTAACAAAATAATATATATATATATATATATTTTGCCAAAAAAACAAACAATAGAGCGACCTTGTTAGTAAAAGAACGAAAAAACCCAAAAAGTTTCCTTTACATTGAAAGAACATGACGTTAAAGATTTGAAACCCATATAAATCTATATTTTAGAAAATAAAGATAATCCATGAAAAATTGTCAACAACTCATGGACTTTCCAGAATACTTACAAAACATTGTGTTAAACATTAAGAAGGGACTAAGGCCAAACGAAATCTCCATCACTTAAATCACCTCTGAGGGAATATGAGTGGGATTATAAACAAATTTACCTAGCTGAGTAAAAATTCTCGATTTATTTACAAATGTAAGTTATAGGTTGTAAAAGAAAAATCGTAATAAACAAACAATTCACCGCGAAAGAAGAATTATAACATGATTTCTTACCTCTACAACGTGTTGTGGTTAAGGCAAAGAAATAACTAGTGCAACCTAGTAGGAAGCACTTCAGTAAACAAATATAAATCATCATAATTAAAAAACTATATCATCAATCTTCTAGTTGCAGAACGAGAAGTTCAACAAAAGACTGCCAATGCCTTGACGTGACGGAGGTTATCCTACCCACAGAACCTCCCAACCCGCGGCACTTGGAAAGTTCAATAGAAGACTGACAATGCCTTGACGTGAGGAATTCTTCTTATGTTTTCATCATTCATATGTTTTATTGAGGATGAAGGACGAACCACAATTGTTAATTTAAAATATTGCAGTTATTTATAATGGATTTTTTGAAAAAAATATTAGTGGGTTTTTTCTGTCAAATTCTATCAATAATATATTGGAATCGTAAATTTGATAACTAATTTTTACACAACTCTTAAAATATTGACATAAAAAATTATTAAAATAATAAATTAGAAAGAAGCAGCTAAACAAAATTCAAATATGCTATAATGAGCATAAACTTGTCAAAGTGTTATGCACATTGAATAATACTTCGTTTCCATTGAATGAACTCTATATTTTTAGTCATATGTGTTAATCACCTACACATTATTGCTTATGAAAAATATTAAATATATCGGCATTTTATCGCATGAGTTTCCCAGAAAGGTTGAAATATAACTACTTAATAGTAAATTTAATACAATGAAATTAAGTAAATTAATTCGTAAATTAATTCCTCAGCCAATTACATAATCTTGAAAGAGGAATAACACAGCAATTAAAATATTTTATGACATGTTTCTCAAATACATAAACAAATGTAGGTATAGAAAAAATATAAATGATAACAAATATATAACGGGACTACCACTATAAAGAAAATAAATAACCAATAATATAATCTATGTGAAAAGGTGATTCAACTTGGTTGCTCAACTTTACGTTGAGCCTCTAATCTAAAGCAAATAAAGTATCAAATCCCTTAAGGAAAAGCATTTTTCATAGTGGATAAGTTGAAATAATTGATCTCAATTGAGCCTCTAATCTAAAGCAAATAAAGTATTAAATCCCTTAAGAAAAAGCATTTTTTATAGTGGATAAGTTGAAATAATTGATCTCAATTGATGTAGGTGTATAGATGGAGCACAAAATTCGATGAATACTAGATAAAATTTTGCTCATGCGATGGGATGGTCACATGGTAATGTTGGGTGGGAAATCTTTGTTTAGAAATTTTGAATGTTTAATTAGGGGGAGTTTTTATTAATTTTTAATAAGTGGAAGAGATATTTTCTGTTGTAAATTTGATTTTCTAGTTTCCTTTGTTTTGTAGAGAATATGAAATGATTCATCTCTTGAGAGTCTTGGTTGTCCCATGTTATTTTTTTGTTTTAAGAGATTGAGTTCCTGGAAGAAGAAAAAAGAGACGAGGAGAAGAGTGTACTCGTTTCTTTCTCTATGAAATTGTAGTCTTATAGATTGCAAACCATTGTAGTTTCCTTATGTGTTACAAAGAAGTGTTTTTTTGTGTGAATGGCCTAATTGAATGGCCAATGGGACTGTAAGTTGGTGTGCTTTTGAATTGAATTGAAGTATGGTGTTTGAAGCAAATCGATGTCTGCTTATGAATTGTTGCTAATCACAATTTTATTCCTATGTGTTGTTTATTTAAAAAATTTGTACTTGTTCAATCGAATTACACTAAGAATATGAGCATTGAAGCCTTAATTGTTGTGGCTTGTTCATATATTTTGAATATTCTTATTGAAATGTTCTCACAATCCTCAGAGGAATGTGCTAGTGTTCCGGAGTGGAAATGTGAGGTCGCAATGTTCAGGAGTTGGAACATGAGGTATTTGCAGTGAACTGAGCGTTGAAATAGAGTACCATGTTTCGAATGTGCTGACATCCTTTGGATTGGATTTTTTACTGTGAAATTTGAGCTAGCATGCAATCCTTGATGAAGAAAGGTGAGTGGGATCATTCCCTATGTCAAGGAGTAGGCCAAGGCCATGGAAATTCGATTTTGCAAAGAGTTGAGTCATTTCACCTTCTTGAAATTCACAATACAAAAGTTTTAAAGAGCACTACGAAATTTTTGTTGAAAATAGCAACAAGAAATGCTAAAAATAGCATTGCTATAGTTAGCATTTCAGGATGTATTCCAATTTTAATTTGTCCTTGAATTAAAATTCGAATTTAGTCTCACTAACTGTTTGAAAAATAATTAATTAATTAATTCATCTTGAGTTAATTAGTTGGAGAAATTCAAACATGAAGTCTTTGTGAAGACATGCAACAATTATCCCTTTGATTGAGGAAGTTATCCCTTAATTAAGGAGATAAGGATGAGTTGTATTTGAGTTAGCTCAGTTAACTGAGTTAAGTCCAGTTAAATTAGTTTCAAACAGTTGGAGGAACTAAATGTGAGTTCAGTCAATTAATGCATGCATGCATGCAACTAGTGTTCTTCAAATAACTGAATATTCTCTCATAAATAACTCATGCATGTCAGTTCAGAGAAAGACCCAGTTGAGATTAAAGACAGGGACATTGTACTATCAGTTAGAGGAATTTTCCTATAAAGGAAACTCATCCATGCAGAAGGAATTAACTCCTTCAGGATTGCGTAGTTATTTCAGAGGTCAGTGTTGTGTGTGAGGTGAGAATCACACAGGTTGCAGCTGGAGGACCCAGGAGAAAATGCACAAGGAAATAGGAGGCTTGGAGGACTGAAGGAAGGCATATGTGTTGTCTATTCTGTCTATGAGCAACAGTGAGGGATTGTAATGAGAGCTGGATAGCTTGTGAGCTAAAGCTTTCTGTAATCCTGAGATATTTCCACTTGTATGATAATACAGATAGCGGAGTTTTTAGTTGAGGCTTTCCCCATAGTATTCTTCTGCGTTTCATGTGTGATTGAATCTTCTTCTTTGTTATATGTGTTCTGGTTGATCTTGCTCAAAATCAATTAAGCTTCCACAAGTTTGATTGTAGAAGTAGATTAAGTATTTTTCTTTAGTACATTGCATAATCAGTTTAATTTACGGTGAAATTTCTACAATTTTTTCACAGAGAACAAATCTATGAAATTATTCTATAGCATCTCAACAGTGAAAATTAAACGGATGCTATGAAATTATTTCGTAGCACTCAAAAAAAAAAGGGTGAATTGTCTAAGAAGTGAACAAGTGATTTGAGTCATGTAATTACTTTATTTGATGCATCATTATGTTGAGATGTTTCTCATAATGCTTCCTCTATCATGTGGTGAGAGGCACTTCTCAACCCCTGTAATGCTAGACAATAAGATTAAAAAATAATCCATGCATTTATGACATATTCCATAGCACCAATCTATTCCTTGAGATAGTTGTAATTCTACATTAAGCTCTTTAAGTTTATAATGTATTTTGCAGCACCAACCCATTCTATTTTTCAATTGTCCAACATAATTTTGTCAACAACATTCAACATGAAGCTAAAGTGAAGGATTTCTCAACCTTTTGTACAATTGGATTTGAAAACATATTATTCCATGACATATATATGGAGGAAAGAAAGAGGTTAGGATAAGAAAGTAGTAATTCCAATACATTAATCTACTTCTATAGTTAAACTTGAATCTCATAATCCTTTATATTAGATATTTCCAATGGTATAGTTGGAATAATAGGTCTAGTATCTAACCTTCTTGAAAAGAGCCACAAAGGACAAGTTCCCACAATAGTACAAGTCATAGTGAGACAATTTGGAGTTGGATGCCCATACATTATCGTAGTTAGAATAATCCTTTACTATTATGATGTGTTTATATTTGTGTCCACCTAGAGGCTCTAGAACTAGGAAATCATGACATATTATTAGGTTGTAGGATTAGTATCTTATAAATCTATTTTAGATGGATTGGTTGGCCATGGAGTAGGCCATTCATGAAATGTTTGAAATTGAACAATGACATGTTAAAAATTTAGAAAGCCAACAAAGTTGTATGTCTAGCTAGGAAAAGTCATTTTAGATAGAGACCTCACACTTTGAACATGGAAGTAGGTTGAAAACAAGTTGGAGATGGTCCAAGTCCACTTATAGGACATGTTGGATGAGTTGAAAGCATTGGATTTTGAAATTTCTGACTTTGTACCAAACTATCTACTTTCAGAATACTTGAATATTATTTGTGAATCATGGAGGAAGTTGTGATAATAAAACATTTTCTTGTAAACTAAGTTGGTAAATGAGCACTCTTAAGGAAATTAGCGGTTATAAAAACATAGGGAGATGGTTAGTCTCTTGGTTGCTAAGACACAACATTTAGGATTAGTTGCACAAATCCACTAATGAAATTCGAATAATATGTATTAAAGTGGAAGATTAGTAGGTCTTTGTAGTAGTGTGATCAACGAATTAAGGCACTGTGAGAGAAATTGAATTTACCCATTGTTTTAACTAACACTATTGAATAGTAGGATAAATTCAAATAAATTCAATTTATCGATTAAAAATTATTAGAGCTAGATGATGTAGTTACAAAAGACAAGAATTCACATAGAGAATTGTAACCAAATATGAAAAAGAAATCTACTTAGAGCTCAGGTGGCTTAAATTTTTTGTTGATTCAATGTGGCAAGTCATCAAAGGGATGTGTCTAGTACATCTAGAATATGTGAAAGATCAATATTTCATTGTTTTAGCATCAATTCTATTCAGTGATTGGATCAATTGGATTAGAAGGCACATAGGCAACAACATTCACATTAAGAGAGATTCAAAAAGTGTAGTCAATGGTATTTGGATATTTATCTATATCTGGGACTATTGTATAGAGGAATATTGGATAACATGACATTTGGAAATTTTCAACTACAATAAATGGAGTCTTTAGATAGAGGCATAAGAAGTGAAAGATTTCAATTTTGTTTCCTAAGTTTGTTGGTAATATTGATGCAATGGAATTCCTTTATTTAGATAGGTAGGTTAGTTAGGTATTGATGTGCTTTAACCTAAGACCTCCGTGCTTTTCCCTCTACATTTCAAATTACTCTGCACCAGGTCATGCCTTTCCCTTAGGAAGAAACAAATGGAAAACCAACTTGTTCCTAAGAATCAATACAATAATTTATTTTGGGAGTTGTGGGATATTCCAAAGTGAAGGATGCCCCTAGATCAAACCCTAACGTCTTCTTTATACAACGAGCATTAAGAAAGTAGATCTAAATGTTATTAAAACCTTTGTTGATTTCTTAAATTCTTCCAAAAGCCTAATTAAAGGTTTTCCATGCCACCCATTTGTGTAGATTCATTTTGGATGTTATCAAGAATGGATTCCATTGTCAATTGGGTTTAACTTAGGTGGTTGGGAGGAATAATGTTATCGTCTCCACTTTAATTTAATTGTATATTATTTTAATGACTTTAAGCCTGTGCATACTGAGACCTTGATAATTCTATTATTTTAAAAATATTTAGTTAAATACTATTATTAAGTTTTATATAGAAAACTTGCACCCCTTCATCTTTATTAATATTTAATTAATTAAATTTTAAAATTTTCATAATATTAATAAAAAGAATTAATTCAAAAAACCCTTAGCTAAAAATATGTAAATAATAACTTATCTCAAAAAGTCCCATTTCACCCGATCAAATATTTAAATTGATCTAATTCAATGAACACCCCCCATTATAAAGCTTGTTATTTCGTTAAATAATCTTATGTAATGACTAGTCATCTTTCATACGAGTATTAAAAAGTTTAAAATTAAAACTAAATGCTTTTAACCCATAAGGTTTAGTTTTAGCTAGGTCATGGATTCAAACCTCATGGGGATGGATTGAGGATGGAAATCACTTTGAAAGAATTAATTTATCTCAAAGGGCGCCTAGGCTTAACTGAGTCTTGCACAATACTTGTGAATTAAAAATTTGTTTCTTGAGACTGTGAATCATCTAAGAAGTGAACAAGTGATTTGAGTTATGTAATTTCTTAATTTGATGCATCATTGGGTTGAGCTATTTCTCAGCATGCTTACTCTATCACGTGATGAGAGGCACTTCTCGACCCCTATAATGGTTGGGAATAGGATTTAGAAATAAAGATTCCATTTATGGCATATTCCATAGCACCAATCTACTCCTTGAGATAGTTGTGATTGTATTTATAGTACCAACCCATTCTATACTAAAATTATTCAACATAGTTTATCAACAAGATTCACTATGAAGCTAAAGAAAAGGATTTATCAACCTTTTGTACAATAGGATTTGAAAACATATTATTCCATGATGTAGGAATTTACAGGGTAAGTTCCTCAGATAGAACACCAAAGGGCACCGCTCACAAACATATCACAGATCAATACACTAGTATTTTTGATGTGGTTAAAACCCTCAAAGAGGTAAATAGTCCACGACCTGAGCCAACATAGCCACTTCAAGCAATTTATTAATAAAAGAAATAAAATTTACATAATCTTCTCTCATGAACGGTCACCCTACAAATGACCTTCCATGATCTTTAAATAGAGATCATGGACTAATCGGGTGTCAAGCCACGGATCAAGTGTCAGTAATACTGAGGAGAGAATGAACCGTCAGATCACTTCATGTCTAGAGCATATCATGATCATCGGATTGTAAGTTACAAATGTACATAGTAAATAAACACACTTTACCTAACTCTACACTAGACCAAGTTATACTTAACTATTTCCTATGTGTCGGAATAACCTAACATCCCCCCTTAAGAACAACTTGGGATAGGGTTGAAGGATGTACAAATATGACACAATAAGAGAAGGAAGGAGGCATTATAACCTATCCCCCCTTAGTGACAACTTCCTGAACTCCAACCATAAATCAAATTTTAGTAAATTTCGACTCTATGAGAGCCTTTGTAAAGATGTTTGCAACTTGATCATCGGTTGAACAATATTGCACTTCAAGAACATGGTCATGAATGAGCTTTCTGATGAAGTGCATGTGTAGTTCAATGTGTTTTCTATGCTGATGTTGGATTGGATCTTTGCATAGCTGAATGGTACTTTGATTATCACACCAAAGTGTAGTCGGATGCTGTTGTTGAAAGCCAAACTCTGACGGGATCTGACGAAGCCATAGGGATTCCTTACTAGCTTCTACAGCGCCACGATACTTTGGTTCTGCTGAAGAAAGAGAAATGGCACTTTGTTTCTTGAAAGCCCATGTAATAGGCCCAAAACCAAGAGTGAAGGCATAACTTGCAGTAGATTTCCAATCATCAGGGTCACCAACCCAATCGGAATCAGTGAAACCAACCAAGAGAGGAGATGCTTCTGAACTGTAATGAATCCCAAATTGAACTGTACCTCGAACATAAAGAAGTATTCTTTTAGATGTTTTCCAATGACTTTCATGTGGGTTTTGCATAAACCGAGCAATAAGGCCAACAATAAAGGAAAGGTCAAGACGAGTATGGGTCATATACAAAAGTTTTCCTACAAGCTGACGGTATAAGGTAGCATCAACTTTAGGGGAAGTACAAGTGACTAAACGTTTGGCTCCTGACTAAAAGGGAGAAGCGACTAGATTATAGTCTTACATGTGAAAGTGGCATAGAAGATCACAGGCATACTTGGACTAGGAAAGGGAAATACCTTGCTTGGATTGCAAGACTTTAAGACCAAGAAAATAATGCAAGTTTCCTTAGTCTGTCATTTCAAACTTTGTATTAAGGTTGGACTTCACATGGTTTATAAGGTTGGGATCTCTACCACTAAGGATAAGATCATCAACATAAAGAACAAGAATGATAAGAGACTTACCCACTTTCTTGGTGTAGATAGTATTATCAAAATGACACCTAGAAAAGCCAGTATCTAAAAGAAAGCTATCCATTTTGGCATATCAAGCCCGAGGAGCTTGCTTGAGATGATAAAGGGATTTCTTAAGTCAACATACAAGGATGGAGTCTGTTTGTATAAAGCTAGGAGGTTGTTCCATATAGATTTCTTCATGTAAGTCCCCATGCAAGAAGGCAGATTTAACATCCATTTGATGGACTTCCCATTTGAAAGAGGTAACAAGGGAAAGAACAAGGCGGATAGAGTTCATTTTGGCAACAGGGGAGAAGGTTTTAGTATAGTCAATTCCTTCAACTTGTGAAAATCCCTTGGCAACAAGACGAGCTTTATGTTTATCAACTTTTCCATCTGGTCCTAAATTGGTTCTGTAAACCCATTTACATCTAACAAGTTTTATTCCCTTTGGAATAGGAACACGGTCCCATGTATCATTTGCCAATAATGAACAATATTCTTCATTCATAACTGTGTCCCAATCTGGATGACCCGAGGCTTATGCAAAGGTGTTAGGATCATAATTCGTTGAAGCTTGACCCAGTAAAAAAGAGGCTCTATCGAACTAAGAACATGTATGTCATTGATCTGTAGGATCACCCGCAAGAGCACCTGCTGCATCTTGAGTAGCATGGACCCATTTTGGAAGCCGAGGAGTTGAAGGAGGATCTTGAGAAGTTGGGGGAGGATTGCCATCCTCGTTGTCATCATCTAAAGAAGAAATATTGTCAGAAGTAGAAGGTATAGAGAGAAGTGGCACATTCGCCGAACTAGGCTCGTAGGCCGATATATTTTCAGAAAAATTTACATCTCTTCTAATGATGACATTTTTGGACTTAAGTGGAATAAGTCTATATCCTTTGACATTAAGTTTTAAGGCTTTATGTTTCTCATTAGGAATATGGGCCCATGCTTCACTTCCAAAAACAAGAAAGTGACTTACATCTGGTTTAATTGAACTCTATGCTTCTTCTGGAGTGATATTCTTTAAAACCTTAGTAGGAGTGTGATTTACTATGTAATTTTCATAGTTAATTGCTTCTATCCAAAAATTAAGACTAAGTCCTTTATATTAAAGCATACAATTAGCCATTTCCTTTAAGGTGTGATTCTTCCTTTCAGCTACACCCTTTTGTTGTGGAGTATATGTAACAGTATGTTGCATTTGAATTCCATGCTCGGTGCAAAAGTTGATGAATTTGGTGTTAACATATTCTTTTCCATTATCAAATCTTAGCTTAAGAATTTGATGTCCAAATTGTTTATCAACAAAGGCCAAGAACATGTTAAATACTTCACTCTTGAGTTTTAAGAAGTATACCCAAGTGCGTCTAGAGAAATCGTCAATGAAAGTTAAGAAATACATGTAGCCAGAGAATGAAACAACTGGAAGTGGACCACATAAATCACTATGCACAAGTTGTAAAGGGGCTGAGGCATGCAAAGAGGCACGTTTTTCAAAACTATCATGATGATGTTTTTCGAGTACACATCCGAAACAAACACCATCTCTGCAAGATACCATAGGAAGACCTGTCACCATATTTTCATTACATAGATTTTGAAAGGAGCGATAATTTAAGTGACCAAATCGCTCATGCCAAAGTTTGCTCACTTCATCATTATGAGCAACGAATAGCGAGGGAAGAGTTGATGACCCAAAGTTGTTAAACTTATAAAACCTTGTAGAATCATCAGCAATGTCAGTAGCTAAAATCTATCTAGGATCTCTTAGGTCCTTAATTACAACATCATGAGGTGAAAATTCAACGATTTTACCTTCACCCGAATGAGTTATCTAATATATAGATAAAAGGTTGCAGGATAAGGTTGGAACACATAATACCTCATTAAATTGACCATTGTCTAGATGAATAGTTCCAGTCCCTACAACACTAAGAGATCTATCATCACCAACATATATATTTTTGGTGTTACAATCATTTAAAGAAGAAAACATGGCTTTGTTTTTGGTCATGTGATAAGAAGCTCCAGAATCAATGATTCACTCATGAGAATGAAAAAAATAAGATACATTTAGTGCATAACTAGACCGATATGCTTGACAACCACATGCAGAAAGTGTTATTCCTGAAGATGAAATTGAAGTTGAAGAATGCTCCAAGTGGATGTTATGCTTCTTCATTGTTGCTTCCAAGGCTTCCTTCTTCTTAAAGCATTTGGATTCTAAGTGGCCATCTTGATTACAAAAGTTGCAATGTCTATCAGTGTTCTTCCCTTTGTTTTTATTTGCCTTATCATTCTTTTGAATTGATTTTCCATTTTGAGACTGAAATTGCTTAGGACCCTTGTTTGGTTTAGGACCATTCTTTTTAGGATACTGCTTCTTAGGATTATTTTAATTTGGTTGTTGTTGGGTAGATAAGTCTTTCTTAGAAGAGTTTACAAGATTAAGAAGACCAAGGTGTAAGAGTTTTTCTTGTTCTCTTGTTAGAGAATCACAAAAGGCATCAAAAGAGGGGGACTTGTAGTCTTGTATTTGAGAAATGAAGGCTTCTCTAGTATAATGGAAGGTGGAAACAAACATAGAGTAGGCTGGTCCCAACTTAGTAAGAATGGAATAGATAAGGCTACCATCTTCTTTCTTAACCTTAATACTTTCCAAGACAAGTCTAAGGGTCTTGAAGTTGGACAAAAAATCTTCAATGGAAGAAACATTATTGGGGTCCAACGTAAGTAACTCATTTTTGAGATGATGGGCTCTAATTTCATTTTTAATTCCAAAAACTTTAGTGAGTTGTTTCATTGCTTCATTAGGGCTATCAAGTTCTGTGATATGGAATCTAAGGTCTAGAGAAATAGACATCCTTATTAATCCACGTGCTTGATTTTGTCTATTTTCCCATTTAGTTTCCTTATCTTCATTTTTAGGTTTAGTTTCTTGGCTTGAGGCTATTCTGTAAATTCCTTTACTTCTAAGTAAATCCAAAATGTAGGACCACCACTAGAAGTAGTTGGTGCTGTCAAGAATAACTTGACATGGAATTTTCATTTTAACAAAAATTGAAGCCGTAGATGTTGAAACCAAGTATTCCAATAGAAAGATCTCAAAAAATTAGGCCGATTTAAAAAACGACCTTCGGATGAAGAAGTTATGGATTTTTGAAGAAAACTTGTTGAAGATGTCGATGAGGTGCGTAAATGTGTAGAAGTGAATGATAATATTATTTAAAAAAAAAAATCCCCCTCCCTCCTCCTCCAAACTTAATCTAATTAGCTCACTTTAAAAAAGATTCTATGTGACCCACTTTTATAAATAAGTGAAAATCACTTTTACAATGGTACTTTATGAGTTACTCACTAAATTGTAACTTAAATAAAAGATAAAGAGACTTTAGAATTATAAGTGACTCACTTTTTATAATGGGTGAGAACACTTTTACATAAAGTAACTTTAAAAAATAAGTTACATGTGCTTTTTGAAAAAGTAACTCAACAAAAAAAAACTTCAACCCAAGACCTCTGTCTCAGAAAGTAACTTTGGACCAAGTGAGCTAGTTTAAAAGGTTAGTAATTTTTAGAAAAGAAGAAGGTTTTTTTTTTCAAGGTTTCTGATTTCCCGAGATTACACTAAGGCGCGGCGGAAAAGAGCATACGCATGAGAAAAATCATTCTTTCCGTTTTTGATTTTCCCCAATTGCACAGATTCACGGGGCAAAGAGAATACGCAGAAATGAAAGGTATAGATGCGGTGATAAAAAACGAAGAGCTAAATATACCGAAATAAATAGAGAGATGAATAACTAAAACTACAAATAAAGATTGTATACCTCCAAATCTTAAAAATGACGTAGCTAGGGCTACCGAAAACCTTTTCACGTGAAACGAAAGGGGTTCCTCACTGGAACAGATGGTCCTAACACAATAGAGCAATCCTCTTGGCCTGAAAGAAGTCAGAAAAAATAGATCTAGGAAACAACAGTCAGATGCAGTTGTACCGACTTCGGATTTGGATCACCAATGGATGCAACCCTCAAATAGCTCTGATACCATGTAGGAATTTACAGGGTAAGTTCCTCAGTTAGAACACCAAATGACATTGCTCACAAATAGATCACAGATCAATACACCAGTATTCTTGCCGTGGTTAAAACCCTCAAAGAGGGAAACAATCCACGACCTGAGCCAACGCGGCCACTTCAGGCAATTTATTAAAAAAACAAAGAAAATTTACATAAGCTTCTCCCATGAATGGTCACCCTACAAATGACCCTCCATGCTCTTTAAATAGAGATCATGGACCAATCAGGTATTAAGCCACGGATCAAGTGTCAGTAATACCAAGGAGAAAATGAACCATTGGATCACTTCATGTCTAGAACATATTGTGACCGTCGGATTGTAAGTTACAAATGTACATAGTAAAGAAACACACTTTACCTGACTCTACATTAGACCAAGTTATACTTAACTATTTCCTTATGTGTCGGAGTATCTTAACATACATGAACAATACCTCTTAATTATGTTTCTCATAAAACCTAAATATCTCATTGTTGTGATCTCATAATTATGCCAAATATATCAATTCACTACAAAATGCAATGTAATTTAAAATGGCTAATAATTGATAACTACATAAATGATTAAAGTATAGAAAGGAATATTTGGAGGGATTATGGAAGGAAAAGAAGTCAAGAAACAATAGGCATAAGTAGATTATTTAGGGGCTCATTAGATACTAATAGGTTATAGAATGGAGATTGTTTGGTAGGAATTGATAGTAGTGAGGGCCCCAAACCTTCTTGTTTGGGTTTAAGTTTTGGTTAGTATTTGAATGATCCTTTATAGGTGGAGGATATATAGAAGGGAGAAGCAAGAGCTTAGGATAAGGAAGTATTATTTACATTAAAATAGTACTTATATAGTTTATAAAAAGATGATTCAGATTCTCCACATTGTAGTTTGAATTTTGTCCACGTTTCAAATCCCAACGAGGATCCATCTTCAGGATAGAAAATGAATGAATGAAAGAAGAGTCAAAAAATCAAAAGGAAAGATGAATAAATACTGGAAGAATTCTTCAGAAATTGTAGGTTGGCGACTCTTCTTTCAATATTGATCCTTGATTTTTCGAGAGAACATATATCACTCCATGTATCCCCTCCATACATGGAAATAATGTTAGATTTGAAATTTTGGTGGTCTTTGTTTATAAAAATATGATTCAAATTCTCCATAATGTAGTTTTATTTTTTCCGACGTTTCAAATCCCAACGAGAAACCTCATAATCCTTTATATTAGATATTTGTGATGGTATAGTTGGAATAATAAGTATTGGATCCAACCTTCTTGATAGGAGCGGCAAAAGCCAAGGTTCCACAATAATCCAAGCCACAATGAGAGTATTTGGAATTGGAGGACCATACATTATCACAATTAGAATAATCCATTACTAGTAGGATGTCTTTATATTATTGTCCTCCTCGAGGCTCTATGTTGGCATTATGATACAGGCGTTGTCCTTGATGGAAACTCACATAGATGATAGTTCACAGTGCAACAGGTTAAAAACAAAGTATTATAGATCAGACTCCAGAAATGGTTTAAGAAGTATACGCTGGTTCATTTTGTCTGAGTGGCGTATACACGTGGGTTAATAGAACAAATGATGCATATACATATGCACACACTTTCACAGAAGAAAAAGCATGTATGGGATGGAAAATCAAGGTTTTGGTCCAAGGTATTGGTTCGAGGTATTTGGTCTGAGGTATTGGTCCTAAGTGGTTTTGATCTGAGGTATTGAGAAAGGTCTAAAACTATATAAGGAGGAGAATATCATTAGGCCACAGTGTGTGCAAGTGAATGGGTTTCTGAGGAATACTTCTATCTGAATTATATGTTATGTTGTAGGGGCTATGATCATGAGATGATCTGAAATATCTTGTGCGCCTTGGATACAATGTTAGATCAGGATCATAAGAACTGAAATGACTTATCATTGCATGATCTGATGTTGATTGGGCTAGATCTAAATACTAACGCATGTTTTATTCTGTAAATGTCATGATCTGGGTATGACTAAAGTCTGGAATAGTTGTGAAGTTTTAAGTTAGTATTTGAAAATCTATACACCGGTTCACTTTGTTAAAAGTGCGTATACACACTGGTTCAACACATCAAAGTAGCGCATACATTATGAAGTATGATGTTTGAAGTTGCAGTTTGTTCTAGTTGTTGCAGAGTTCTAGGTTCTGCTCTGTTTTCTGGTGACAGTGTTCTGAATGTTCAGATGGATTGATTGTGATTTTCTTTGGTGACGATGGGTTTTCAGTGATTGGTTGTATTGCAGTGGTGATTGATTATGAGATTCAATGTTGCTAATGGGTCCAGTATGAAAATTGGATGAAACGAGTCCTTCAGATTGTGGTGTTGTGTTCCAGGAGTATCCAGTCTAAAAATTTATGAAATGTGGTCCCTAGAGGAAGAGAGAAGGCCGTAGCCTTCTATAGGTTGACGCCTATGTACTGGTAAACATATCGGCCAATACAAGAGCTAGGGGGCTACAACTCCTTTTCAGTAGAAGTTGGAGAACGAGAGAAGGTTGTAGCCTTCTGAAGGTGGGTGCCTGCGTACTGGTATGAGTCTGCACCAGTACAAGATTGTAAATAGGTTTTTCTTATATTAAAAGAAGACAACAGTAGGTGGTTTTTGTCTCACATTGGGTTTCCACCTTAAATCTTGGTGTTCATGTGTGTTTCTTTTGTGTGATGGTTTATTATGTTATTACTACACATGGTTATTGTTTATATGGTTAATGAAGTACTGGATTAAATATCAACATATGATGAATTAACTGAATCGTAAGTTTGCTGGATACATGCTAGTTGCTTTAAAGACAGATGCGTGTACACGTGAGTTATCTTCATTGAAGTAGCATATATAAATTTGAGTATGAAATGAAAAAATTATTGATTTGATAATATTGATTCAGCCCCCCTCTTAGTATTATTTACTAAATTGGTTTCAGAGCAGGTCCTTCAGAAGAAGCTTGATCGCTGGAAGGGAGATCTTTCAAAATGAACAATCACAAAGGCATGGGATCTATCAGACCACCAATCTTCAATGGGAACAACTTGGTATTGGAAACATGAACTAGAGCGTATCTTCAGTCACTTGGAGCTGATGTTTGGGCAATTGTGGAGAAAGGATATCAATATCCAGCAGCAGTGCCCACAGATCCAGCAGAAAGGAAAACATATGAAATCAATGCCAAAGTTGTCAACGCCTTATTCGGAAGTCTATTAGAATCAAAATTCATCAAAGTCATGTAGCTCAACACAACCAAGGAAATATGGGACAAAATAATTCAGAGCTACAAAGGTGACTCCCAGGTAAAACGTGTTAAACTACAAACTCTCAGAATCCAGTATGAAACTCTCAATATGCATAGTGATGAAAGCATTTCTAGTTATTTCTTGTGAGTAGATGGGATTGTAAATCATATGAGAAATTTGGGTGAAGAGATAAAGGAAGCTACTTTAGTTGAGAAAATTTTTGGATCTTTGTCTTCTAAATTTGAGTCAAAAGTGTCTGTCATAGAATAAAAAATAGGATCTTCAAACTATTACTATGACTCAACTCCATGGAATCCTAACTGCCTTTGAAATGAGAAAAGGAGGTCCTTCAGATATGAGAGAAGCCGCTTTTAAAGCATCAAAAAAGGGAAAAGAAAAGGAAGAGCACAATGAATTGGGACACATTTAAGAAGAAGAAGATGAGGTAAATTTTGTCAAGATGCTTCAACGGGGTTCCGGAAGATTCAGAGGTAAGCTACCATTCAAATGCTTTTCTTGTGGAAGAGTTGGTCATTATGTTGCTAAATGACCTCATGCCAAAGGAAAGATGTCTGCAGAAGCTAATAGGAGTTATTATACTCATGATGATAGTGATGGCTTGTCCAATAGTGATGAATATGATCAAGAAATTAAACTACTCATGGCGCATGAAAATGATGCCTTAGAAAAGGAAGATTTCCTTAAAGAAATCAGTCAACTCAATATCAGTTTGGAAGAAAAGGATACAATCATAAACATAGTGACACATCAACTCATTGAAAATGACAAACACAATGAAGTGTTAGAATGTGAAGTAGTAAGTCTAAGAAAAGAACTTGAAAAGACAAAGACTTTGAATCTTAGATTTGCTAAAGGATCGGAAACGTTAGATGAAATCATCAAAGTTCAACATTCACCTATTATAAAGACGGGTCTTGGTTTTCATTAAGGTGAATCTAACTCACAAGATGAGGTACAGAACTCCAATGCAAAATCTGAAATGCTCAACAAGGAGATAAAAGGTCAACCCCATCAACAACCAATGAAAGAAAGACTTCAACGAAAAACATTTCCACCTAACTATGAAAAGTATAATTGTTTCTTTTATCTGACAAATAATGTTGAATGTTTTAAATGTCATAATTTTTGAAATGTTGTAGCTAGATGCAGAAATAGAATGGTTCAAGACCGTCACATAGAAAGATAAGCAGTTTCGAGGTACTTTAAGGGATATTGTTTTGCTTGCAATATGTTTGGTCACAAAGCTATTGATTGCGATAGAAGGAATATGAAACATGTAAGATGCTATACATGTAACAAGTTTGGACATAAAGCAAAGGAATGCAGGAGAAAATTTTGGCCACCATACCAAAAGGACCAAAAATCATCACAATCCAAGGTATTGAAGAAGAAGGAATTGCTGTCAAAAAGATGTGGCATAGCTCAGTTTAAAGACATAATAGATCTAGGGGGAGCTGAAAGTGTAAAACTTCAGTATTCCAATTCTCATACGCATTTATTATGAAGAGAAGCCGCGTATATATGTGAGTTAGAAGCTGCACATTAGCGTACATGGTGTTTTGAAGAAAAAGCAGTGGGAGAGACTCAGGAAAAGCGGCCTTATATGGTTTAGTCAATTATCAATTATCTATTATGTTATGATTGATGATGGTTACAATCTGTTGATGATATGTGGAAGTGTTTTTTGCCCCTATAAGTTATTAATAAGTTGATGAATAACTGGTTGATGATGATGTCTTGATGATTCTTACTAACAAATGCAATGATCAGATCTTATAGTAAACAGTTGGCTCAAGTTCAGGCTGAGCATATGTTTCTAATAATGCATTGTTGGAACTATATTATAAGACCTTGGTACATGACGATAATTATAATTCTTGATCCACATAGTCGTTTGATTCAGGTGACTCTTTTGATGATGGACATATACAAGTTGATCTTGATGCTGCTGACAGTTGTTGATGGTGCAGATCATATATAGTGTATGATAGTTTCTGATGACTATCATGGTATTTTTTAGATTGTTGGTCAAAGTTGTCAACGCCTTATTGGGAAGTCTATTAGAATCAAAATTCGTCAAAGTCATGTAGCTCAACACAGCCAAGGAAATATGGGACAAAATCATTCAGAGCTACAAAGGTGACTCCCAGGTAAAACATGTTAAACTACAGAATCCAGTATGAAACTCTCAATATGCATAGTGATGAAAGCATTTCTAGTTATTTCTTGTGAGTAGATGGGATTGTAAATCATATGAGAAATTTGGGTGAAGAGATAAAGGAAGCTACTTTAGTTGAGAAAATTTTGAGATCTTTGTCTTCTAAATTTGAGTCAAAATTTTCTGTCATAGAATAAAAAATAGGATCTTCAAACTATTACTGTGACTCAACTCCATGGAATCCTAACTGCCTTTGAAATGAGAAAAGGAGGTCCTTCAGATATGAGAGAAGCCGTTTTTAAAGCATCAAAAAAGGGAAAAGAAAAGGAAGAGCACAATGAATTGGGACACATTTAAGAAGAAGAAGATGAGGTAAATTTTGTCAAGAAGCTTCAACGGGGTTCCGGAAGATTCAGAGGTAAGCTACCATTCAAATGCTTTTCTTGTGGAAGAGTTGGTCATTATGTTGCTAAATGCCCTCATGCCAAAGGAAAGATGTCTGCAGAAGCTAATAGGAGTTATTATACTCCTATTGTGATAGTGATGGCTTGTTCAATAGTGATGAATATGATCAAGAAATTAAACTACTCATGGCGCATGAAAATGATGCCTTAGAAAAGGAAGATTTCCTTAAAGAAATCGGTCAACTCAAAATCAGTTTGGAAGAAAAGGATACAATCATAAACATAGTGACACATCAACTCATTGAAAAGGACAAACACAATGAAGTGTTAGAATGTGAAGTAGTAAGTCTAAGAAAAGAACTTGAAAAGACAAAGACTTTGAATCTTAGATTTGCTAAAGGACCGGAAACGTTAGATGAAATCATCAAAGTTCAACATTCACCTATTATAAAGATGGGTCTTGGTTTTCATTAAGGTGAATCTAACTCACAAGATGAGGCACGGAACTCCAATGCAAAATCTGAAATGCTCAACAAGGAGATAAAAGGTCAACCCCATCAACAACCAATGAAAGAAAGACTTCAAAGAAAAACATTTCCACCTAACTATGAAAAGTATAATTGTTTCTTTTATCTGAAAAATAATGTTGAATGTTTTAAATGTCATAATTTTGGACATGTTGTAGCTAGATGCAGAAATAGAATGGTTCAAGACCGTCACATAGAAAGATAATCAGTTTCCAGGTACTTTAAGGGATATTGTTTTGCTTGCAATATGTTTGGTCACAAAGCTATTGATTGCGATAGAAGGAATATGAAACATGTAAGATGCTATACATGTAACAAGTTTGGACATAAAGCAAAGGAATGCAGGAGAAAATTTTGGCCACCATACCAAAAGGACCAAACATCATCACAATCCAAGGTATTGAAGAAGAAGGAATTGCTGTCAGAAAGATGTGGCACAGCTCAGTTTAAAGACATAATAGATCCAGGGGGAGATGAAAGTGTAAAACTTCAGTATTCCAATTCTCATACGCATTTATTATGAAGAGAAGCCGCGTATATATGTGAGTTAGAAGCTGCACAGTAGCGTACATGGTGTTTTGAAGAAAAAGCAGTGGGAGAGACTCAGGAAAAGCGGCCTGATATGGTTCAGTCAATTATCAATTATCTATTATGTTATGATTGATGATGGTTACAATTTGTTGATGATATGTGGAAGTGTTTTTTTCCCTAATAAGTTATTAATAAGTTGATGAATAACTGGTTGATGATGATGCCTTGATGATTCTTACTAACAAATGCAATGATCAGATCTTATAGTAAACAGTTGGCTCAAGTTCAGGCTGAGCATATGTTTCTAATAATGCATTGTTGGAACTATATTATAAGACCTTGGTACATGACGATAATTATAATTCTTGATCCACATAGTCGTTTGATTCAGGTGACTCTTTTGATGATGGACATATACAAGTTGATCTTGATGTTGCTGACAGTTGTTGATGGTGCAGATCATATATGGTGTATGATAGTTTCTGATGAATATCATGGTATTTTTTAGATTGTTGGTCCTTGTTATAAATTTCATGTATATCATTTGATGTAAATGTCATGAAAAGACCTAATTTATAACCCCACTATGCATGGGAAGGATGATTTAATAATTTCTATTTCAGTCATGTATAAACATTTGGTATATCCCCACTTGGTTGGTTGGATGAGTCAAATTTAGTGTATCCCCACTTGCTTGGGTGATTTATGTATGTATGAGTCATTGGTCTTAGGGAAGTCATACTCACTTAGTTGAGTTATAGAGTAATGTTATTCTTTTGAAAAATATCTTTGCAGAATCTGCATGTACTTAGGGGGAGCATGGACAACATAATGTATATCAAAAGGGGAGAATATTTTGGTCCGCCCTTTGCCCTTGATGTCAAAGGGGGAGAGCATCTTGGTGTTGTGGTTGCCATCAAGTCCAAAAGGGGAGATTGTTGGCATTATGATACAGGTGTTATCCTTGATGGAAACTCACACAGATTACAATTCATAGTGCAACATGTTAACAACAAAGGATTACAGATTAGACTCCAGAAATGGTTTAAGAAGTATACGCTGGTTCATTTGTCCAAGTGGCATATACACGCGGGTTAATAGAACAAAAGAAGCGTATATGTATGCACACACTTTCACAGAAGGAAAAACCCATATGGGATGGAAAATCAAGGTTTTGGTCCAAGGTATTGACCCGAGGTATTTGGTCGAAGGCATTGGTCTGAGGTATTTGGTCTGAGGTATTGGTCCTAAGTGGTTTTGGTCTGAGGTATTGAGAAAGGCCTAAAACTATATAAGGAGGAGAAGATCATTAGGCCACAATGTGTGCAAGTGAATGGGTTTATGAGGAATACTTCTATCTGAATTATATGTTATGTTGCAGGGGCTATGTTTATGAGATGATCTGAAATATCTTGTGCACCTTGGATACAATGTTAGATCAGGATCATAAGAACTGAAATGAATTATCATTTCATGATCTGATGTTGATTGGACTAGATCTGAATACTAACGCATGTTTTATTCTGTAAATGTTATGATCTAGGTATGACTAAAGTCTGGAATAGTTGTGAAGTTTTAAGTTAGTATTTGCATATCTATATGCTGGTTCACTTTGCTAAAAGCACGTATACACGCTAGTTTGACACATCAAAGTAGCATATACATTATGAAATATGATGTTTGAAGTTGCAGTTGGTTCTAGTTGTTGCAAAGTTATGGGTTTTGCTCTGTGTTCTGGTGATAGTATTCTAAATGTTCAAATTGATTGATTGTGATTTTCTTCAGTGATGATGGGTTTTCAGTGATGGGTTGTATTACAGTGGTGATTGATTATGAGTTTCAATGTTGTTGATGGGTCCAATATGAAAATTGGATGAAACGAGGCCTTCAGATTGTGGTGTTCTGTTCCAGGAGTATCCAGTCTGAAAATTTATGAAACGTGGTCAGTGGAGAAAGAGAGAAGGTCATAGCCTTCTGTAGGTTGACGCCTACGTACTGGTAAATGTATTGGTCAGTACAAGAGCTAGGGGGTTGTAGCTCCCTTCCAGTAGAAGCTGGAGAAGGAGAGAAGGTTGTAGCCTTCTGCAGGTGGGTGCCTGTGTACTGGTATGAGTCAGCACCAGTACGAGATTGTAAACATGTTTTTCTTATATTAAAAGAAGACAACAGCAGGTGGTTTTTGTCCCACATTCGGTTTCCACCTTAAATCTTGGTGTTCATGTGTGTTGCTTATGTGTGATGGTTTATTCTGTTATTACTGCACATGGTTACTATTTATATGGTTAATGAAGTACTGATGCACTGATTAAAGATCAACATGTGATGAATTCACTGAATCATAAGTTTGTTGAATATACGCTGGTTAATTTAAAGACAGTTGCATGTACATGCGAGTTACGTTCATTGAAGTAGCGTATATAAATATGAGTATGAAATGAAAAATTATTGATTTGATAATACTGATTCGCCCCCCTCTCAGTATTATTTCCAATACTCTAGAGCTAGGAAATCATAACACCTTATTATCTTGTAGGATTAGTATCTTATAAATCTATTGTAGATGGATTAGTTGGCCATGGAGTAGGTCATTTATAAAGTAGTCAACATTGAAAATTGAATTTTTGAAATCCAACACAGTTGTAGGTATAGCTTTCCAAGGTCATTTTAGATAGAGATGTCGAACTTTGAACATGGAAGAAGGTTGAAAACAAGTTTGAGATTGTCCAATTCCACTTATAGAACATGTTGGATGGGTTGAAAGAGTTGGATTTTCACATTTTTTACTTTGCCCCAAACTATCTACTTGTAGAATGCTTGAATATTGTTTGTGAATCATGGAGGTATCTGTGATAATAAAACATTTTCTTGGAAACTAGGTTGGGAAATGAGCACTCTTAAACAAATTAATAGTTGTAGAAACATATGGAGAAGGCTAGTCTCTTGGTTAATAAGAAACATAACATTTGGGATTAACTACAAAAATCTGCTAGTGAAGGCCAACTAATATGCATTAAAGTGGGATATTGGTGGGTTTTTTGCAGTAGTGCAATCAATGAATTAAGGAAATATGAGAGAATATTCAATAAATGAATTCAACTAATGCAATAACTAACCCTATTTTGTAGGATAAATTCAACAAAATTCAAGTGATCAATGAAAAATTAGTAAAGTTAGATGATGTGGCTAGAAAAGAAAAAAATCCCATAGAGAATTCTAACCAAATACAAAACAAACTTACTTAGAGCTCGGGTGGTTGAATTGTTTGTGTTATTCAAAGTGGTAAGTCATCATAGAGATGCATTTTGTGTTGGGTTGTGTTATATTCTTTCCACATAGTTAACAGGGGGTTTGAGGGGTACCCGTAACCCCACTTTATGGGGTCCGGGGCAGCGCCCCGGAAAATTTTGGTTTTGGAGCCTATGTTAGGTTGGGCGGACCCACCTATGGTTTTGTGCATGATTTTCGTACATGTTTTTTGGAAGTGATGGTTTTCGGTCGATGGTTTTGGACGCGATGGTTTTCGGTCCATGGTATTGGATGCTTCGGCATGTATAAATATGTATTGTAACATTGAAAGGAATATAATGAAAAATCAAGCTGGTAGTCCCGGTTTTGGATCCAGGGGAAAATATCTTTGTATATGTGTTTTATGTGTTATGCTCTCACATTGTTTATTTTCTATGTTTTAGAATTTGTATGCAGGTAATTTTTTGTATGGGGTTAAAACCTACATTTGGTATCATAGCTATTTTGGTTTCAAGGGGATGCCTTTGTTGTTGAGGGGTTTCGCTCGGGCCTATGGTAGACCCTGTTCAGTGGGAGATCTATGAGATCGTTTCTGGTGGTGAAAGAAGATGGCAAGTAGTGGAAAGATAGAGATCAAGAAATTTAATGGTCAGAGCTTTGAGTTGTGGAAACTCAAGATGGAGGATTTGTTGGTGGATAAAGATCAGTGGATCATGGTAGATCCAGGTACTAAACCAGCAGGAGTGTCCAATGAAGAATGGGAGAAGTTGGATCGGAAGGCAAAGAGCACAATACGATTGTGTGTCTCAGATTCGGTATTGCTGAATGTATCAGGGGAAGCTACGGTGAAGGCTTTATGGGACAAGTTAGGTACTTTGTACCGATCTAAGTCTCTTGTGAATAAATTATTCCTACGGAAAAAGATGTATAACCTGAGGATGAAAGATGGAGACTCGGTGAGAGAGCATCTGAATGTGTTTAATACTATGGTAAGACAGTTATCGTCTGTTGATATTAAAATTTCAGATGATGGTAAGTGCATCAGTTTGTTGTGTTCTCTACCATATTCATGGGATAGTCTGGTTATTGCAATAGGTAGCAATACAATTGCCTTGTAGTTTGATGAAATAGTCTCATATTTGTTGATGGAGGAGATGAGACAAAAAAATATGGAGAGCCAGAATGGTGATGCCTTGTCTGTATGAGGAAAATCCGAGAACAGAAACAAAAATAAGTCATTGAGTGGGAGATCTAAATCTAGAGGGAGATCTAAATCTCCAGGAAAACCTGTAAAGGTGGTGTGCTAGAAATGCAGAAAGGAAGGGCACTTCAAAAGGGAATGTAAATCTAAAGCTCTTGATAAAGGAAAGGGGTTTGATGATGCTCCTTCTGCAGAAGCAAAAACCACCTCAGATGAAGGTGGGGATGTGTACTTGGCTTCTTCAAGTACACATGTAGATCATGAGGCATGGTTGATTGACTCAGGTGCATCCTTTCACTTCATCCCCCATAGAGAGTGGTTCTGCGAGTATGAGAAATATGATGGTGGTGATGTCTTCTTGGTAGATGATAGAAGGCTAGAATCATTGGTCGCGGAAGTAACGTTGAAGTTGCAGGTGAAGGTTTTAGAAACCCTTCCGGTGGTCTGCATAGTCCTGCGTTGGCCAGAAATCTGATTTCTGTAAGCAAGTTGGATGATGCAGGGTGTAAAGACAGTGTTCGAGGAGGATACCTGCAAGATGGTTCGAGGAGCACTGGTATTGATTCTGGGAGTTCAGATTGGAACTCTGTACAAGCTGCAAGGTAGCATTGTTGTTGACGGGTGCAATAGTTCTATGGTTCCTAAAAATGGAGCAGAAAATCTAGTGGTCTCTGGAGAGAAGACCATGCTGTGCATCAAAGGCTTGGACATATTGGAGAGAAGGGCCTTCGAATACTTCATGGTAAAGGTATGGTAGAAGGTATGAGTAATACCTCTCTGGATTTTGATTTCTGTGAAAATTGTGTATATGGGAAGCAGAATCGAGTGAGTTTCCCCTCTGGTGGCAAGAGGACGAAACAAATATTAGAGCTTGTGCACAGTGATGTGTTTGGACCTGTGAAAGTGCCATCACTGGGTAAGTCTGTGTACTATGTATCATTTATAGATGACTTCTCAAGGAATACATGGATATATTTCCTTAAGAAGAAATCTGAAGTCTTTGACAGGTTTAAAGAATTTAAGGCTCTGGTGGAAAATCAGACAGAGAAGAAGATAAAGGTGTTGAGGACAGATACTGGTGGAGAATTCTGCAGCAAGGAATTTGAATAATTTTGTAAGAAGTGCGGTATAGCACGACAGAAGACTACTCCATATACACCTCAGCAAAATGGAGTTGCAGAAAGATTGAACAAGACGTTGATGGAAAGGGCAAGAAGCATGCTCAGTGGTGTTGGGTTAGGACAGGAATTCTGGGCAGAGGTGGTGGATACTGCATGTTACCTGGTCAACAGGTCACCTTCATTAGCGTTGGATGATAAGACTCCACAAGAAGTATGGACTGGTAAGAAACCCTCTCTTTCACATCTGAGGGTATTTGGATGTGATGCATATGTACATGTTCCAAAGGAGAAACGAACCAAGTTGGATAGTAAACTGAAAAGTGCATCTTTATTGGGTATAAGGATGGTTTAAAGGGTTATAAGATTTGGAACCCAGTAACAAGGAAGGTTGTGTACAGTCAAGATGTGGTGTTCAGAGAGGTGAAATATGTTATTAAACAT